>JAWQEG010002303.1:0-22500 GCA_033782935.1 Petrolisthes cinctipes
GGATGGAGTGACGAGAGGCGGATGGGGTGTGAGTGGGGGGTGGAGGGAAGTGCAGCGAGTGGGTGGAAGTCAATGAAAAGGAGGAGGTGGACGAGGAGGAGTCACAGAGTTTTATGGCGAGATGGAAAAGTGATTGAAGTAAGTGAAAGTTCAAATGGAGAAAGAGAAGGAGTTTGATAGATGGATGGATAGATAGATAGATACAGATAGATAGATAGCGAAGAAGAGAGATACATGAATAATTAGTTAGTCATAATATGTAAGCAAGAAAAGAATGTATATCGGTAATATGCACATCAGATAATTATACAAATAATTCTTTACTATTAATTGGCTCTGTACTCCGAACATATACGAGTCTAATCTACCAAGACATTCAGAACACCGTGTATATACAGTATCAGTATGTCATCTGGTCTACTTCGTGTGTGTTCCAGATCACCTGACTCACACTATGTACAGTTGAGCAAGTAGAAAGTGCAAGAAAAATTTGGCTGTATATGGCAACATCTGGCTGTTCCTTGTAGTATAATCCCTCGTATACTTATGAATGAATAACTGAGAATCCAAAGCCAATGTAAGGTGGAACGTGATTGGCTGAACTTTGAGTGGTAGTGAAGATGTTGCTATATACAGCCATATTTTTTTTGCACTTTCTACTTGCTCAACTGTACGTAATCTCTGTATACGGTCCTCTTAGAACTCTCGACTGAGCCTTGGTAGTCTGGCACTAGTACGTCGACCGTGAGCTGCCATAAAACACTTTGCTCTCGACCACATGCCCATCAATACTCCAATCAACTTGCTCAAATGAAAAAATTGTCTGTGCCACTCGCGCCCCAAACCCATGCACACTCTAGCTCACTCGTTCGTTCGTTGGTTCATTCCTGTTCCTCTCTTCCCCACTCTTATTCCTTTTTCCGATTAACTTTCCTTCCCTAGTCCCATTTTTCCTCAATTTTACACTCATTCCCCGTCATTTTCACCTTCTCAGTCTTCCTCTCTCTCTCATTTCCCCTCCATTGTCTAGTCTATTCTCTTCCTCACTCCCACATCTCATTTTATTCCTCACTTCATCCTTCTTCATTTTTACATTACTACTCCATCAATCCCTACTATATTCTTTTTGTGTCGTTCCTTCTACTCCTCGTCTTCACCTCCTCGATCCCTCCTTCTTCTTATATCAATGTCCCTTTCGATCAGTTTTTCATTCCTCCTTAGTCAACTCAGTCTCCTCTTTTCTTCCCTCCCCAGCAAACCAACTTACCCTCTTAAGGTGGTAATTCTTTTTTGGTACATTGGAGTGCCTTTATTCCTCCAAAGTATGCTAGGAAACAGGACCAGAAGACCAAAAATAATAGTGTTCTGTTGCTTGGAATAGTTTGGAGGATTCAGTTGCTCCAAAATTATCAACACAAAACTTCCCCCTTAACCCAGTTCTTATACTTAACAACTTCACACCAAACCATATTTATATTATATCTCCACCTCCAACTTCCTACATCCCTCTTTCCATGATGCCAATTACTATCACTCTCTCTCCACCACTCTAAGCTCTATTTTTCCCTCAACTTCCTACGGACCTTTCCTCACCTCGAATCCCTTTTCCCCCTCCTTCATTCCATTGCACCCTGCTCCCTCTCCTCTCCCTTCCTTCATTCCTTTGATATCACTTCCATTCCCCCTTTCCCTCAGTGTACTTCCTCACCCCCACGAGTTTTCCTCTCCCCTTCACTCACCCTATATCTATCCCTTCATTACTTCCTTCGCTAAATCTCATACCTCAATCCAACCTATACTTTCACACCACCTGACCATCCCCATGACATTTCACAAACACATTACAATTGGCAAAAGTCATGCATGGGTGCTTTCAGGATAAATGATCTCAATTCGCTTAGTCACTCATCCCTTTATTACAATCGAGGGCTGTATTCAGAGTCAAATGTAAATGCCTTATATATCCGTTCTACACATGACAGGAAAAGTAAAATCCCATAGGTTTATATATTTTTATTTCTAGTGAACTCAATGAGGTGGCTTGCAAATGACCACGAATACACAAACGCGTTTACTCCACCGGATGATAACGTTTTCGGTGTCTAAATCCTAAGACCGAATGACTAGGAATACGGAACCAATGCACGCACACACTCAGCCACATACTCATTCGAACTCAAATTTCCCTTTCTATTCCTTCAACACACGTTACCACCATTAGCCAGGGTTAAACCTTTCAGTAGAGGAAAGTGAGTAGCAGTGTCACAACTATTTATATTCAATCAATTATTTAACTGCTTCAAAATATTCTCTTGTACTTGTATCAATTAATGATCTCCAGTTTTCCGTTTCTTTAGTAATAGTATGTTTTGATATTTGATTCTTATTCTCATACGACCATTTTATTCACTGTAAAATCCCTGGTAATCAGGGGTTAAAATTGACTCAAACTCTCTCACCTAAAATCATCTCTGTCACCCCCAATCACCAACTCAATCCCTCACACTCGCATGCATTTCACCCACAGAACGATTCTACCCTTTTCATTACATCATAAACAACGGATTTCTCTCACCTATTTATCATCATCCCCAACAGTAGGCCAATGAATCCTCACTTATTCATCAAAACTTTCAATCATCATCACTACCACTCACTCTGCGTTGTGAAGACCACACCAAGCCAACATCATAACCAACATAATATCGAACTGGCAATCATCCTACAGTCAGGGTCAAGATAGTCTTCCTGGTGAGTCTTGCCTACTTGCTTGAGGGTCTTAAATAGTGAACCTCTTCTTTGGGGATAAGGAAGAGGGAGAAGAGAGGTGTTTAATATGGATATACATCTGCAAATCCATATTCGTAAACTTACCCTGATAAAGTTTGTAATCCAATGACAAAATATTCACCAAACTGTAGCAGTAATGAAAAAATAATCAAGTACCGTAGATAATAGTTACAAGGTGTGTCATATCATTTTGAAGTGGTGTAATCTTTCTTTAGAACATCTCAGCAATTTCATTTTTCCGGTAAAGTTCAATGGTTTTACAACAACCTCTGTGACAAGCCAGGACGAATAAAGTGCCAATTTTGATCGAGGCTGTATATTAGTGTTCGGGGACAGCTTAGGGGCGGCAGTGACGGTGGGTGGATGATTTGTGTTTGGTAAGTAAATAATTAGTTTATGGTGCCTGGATGTTAGCTTGGTCTGAAATATGTGTGTGGGTATAGATAGACTTTGGAGAGGAATGGTTGATACGCATTGGGTGAATTGATGCTTTAGAAATAATGAATGGTTTGTAGGTGTGTTTTATATATTTAGGATCCTATACTGAACATAGGCTTTGTGAAACCCTTTAACGAGGCCCAGGCCGACACTAACCGTCTCACACACACACACACACACACACACACACACACACACACACACACACACACACACACACACACACACACACACACACACACACACACACACACTCGTAATGACTTCTGAACTCGCACTCTGTTATATTACCCGTGAAGGTGCTTTACGACGCTTGGTGAACTTATGATTAGCGCCTGAAAATAGATTTGGAAGAATAAATGTATGTGTGTGTGGTGTGTTAAATAATATAATATTGTTGGATGACCAATTAGCAGTCTCTATCCCAAGAATAATTAATAAGTAACTATTCCTTTTTCCCTTTCTTCTTTTTTCTCGACTTCCCTGGCTTATCTGATCTTAACTCATAGCTTTCAGAGAGATGATTAATTTTCTCAGCACCTCAACCCCATGTCTCCCTTAACATAGCCTACGTGTAACTGTTGTCGTTCCATTCCTCTGTCACATATTATTATCTCTCCTGTCGTCACTTCTATTACCGCAGGACAATACATGACAGGTATGTCCCTCTATTGTTAATGAATGCAACAGAGAGAGAGAGAGAGAGAGAGAGAGAGAGAGAGAGAGAGAGAGAGAGAGAGAGAGAGATGAGAGAGAGGAGAGAGAGAGAGAAGAGAGAGAGAAGAGAGAGGAGAGAGAGAGAGAGAGAGAGACGAGAGAGAGGAGAAGAGAAGAGAGATAGAGAGAGGAAGAGAGAGAGAGAGATATTATTTGGGGACAGCTTATGGATGGTGTGTTCAAGATTCTAATAGGCAAGTCATCTCTCCTGTTTGAAAAGAAGGAAACTAATAAAAGAAAACTGTTGCATACAAAACAAATTAATGACAGAGTGAATGGGTGGACCGTCCCCTGCCTATACCTCTCACTGGAATTACTACACACATGAAAGCATTAAATGGGAACACTTGGATGAATAATATTAACAGATAAATCTATTATTTAAACAAAAAACTAGAGAGTAGGTTTTTAATTGCATGTTAACTTTATTTACAAAATATTAGGTAGAAGCTATATTAAGAAAAAAAAAATTACTAAACCAGAAGCCCCATCAAAAAGTAGCAATGGTTACTATAACTATGCTTTATCAACCATTCACAATATATCGATAATTTTCATAGCATAAGAAGGAGATATATAAAAAAAAAAAAAAAAAAGAGACCCAAAAGTAATACTAATAGACCGATCTGACAGGAGAAAGTGCATGACTCCACTCTAAAGTTGCTACAAACAAGGCATGACTTTAAATATGAGGACCCTCTGATAAAGGTAGTGAGACAAGGACATTACGGAGAGCAGACAAAAATAAAGTTTAAACAGAGAGGCAGACAATAGAACGGCACACATACAAATGATGACCACAGCAAGGGGTAAACAACAGAAATGAAACAGAGTGCACTGAATAAATGGACAAAGAGTAAAATAGAAAGACAAATTTTAATGTAAATTAATGTGACGAATTCATGCACACACACACACACACAATAATATATATATACTCAACTAAGAGCGCTTTTTTATACCTCATCATACTACCTCATCCCTAAACGGCGCTATGTTTAAAAAAAAAAAAAAAAAAAAAATTACTATATAGCATTTCGTCAAAAACGCCTGATGTGTTTTCAGAAACGCTTACCACGTCATCAAACACGCTTAGCAGTCTGGCTAAAATCGCTCGTATCTGGTGTGACTGTGAAAGTGACATCAGAGCTGAAAAAATATCACAAAAAGGCAACAATGGGTGGCATATCAACACAACGCCTCCATACACACAGAAAAAGTGGGTGGCACATCAAAGTAGCCCGTGAAAAACAGCGCTGTGTCGTTTGATGGTTGGTGGGGGGGAGAAAGAAAAATGCCACTCGATAACAGACAGGCGTGGGCCGAATTGACCGGAATGTGAGCCAGAGAATTGTGTATGTGGAAATAAAATGTGAGCTGGTGAAATGCATGCTTGAAAAAAGAAAAAAAATTGAATATGGAGTGTGATCATGAAATATATATAAATGATAGTGGTATGAATACAGAATGCTCGGGTGGAAAGACGCACATATGAAAAAGCAGAATGTAAGTCAACGAATACATTTCATGGGAAAATAATAGACATGAAACACCGATCAGAATGTAACAGAGCAGGATGAATGAACAGACAAAGACAAGTGACGGTCTATTGCACATTTGATTGGTGAACAGGGTAACGAACTCAACCAGAGCTAGAATATAATATAAGTCATGCTGTCAGTGCAGGGTTTAAAAGAGGACTCTCCCCTTTATACACTCGATTTTAGAGCCTCGAACACAAGCCCATTAGGTGCGAAGCGGTGTCGTGGTATTTTATCATGCAGTGCCACGAGATAAATATTCATACAGGAATATTCACACAACCCAAGACAAATACTAATTAAAGCTAATGAATGATAATATGAAAAGGACAGATACGAAAGATGACATACGTGAGTCAGACCTGATTGTATATGAGGAAAACGAATTAATTAAGGCCTACAGCTGTACAGTCGGCGGCAAAGGTCCTGTCGCCTCACTTGCTTCACCGAGGCACGCGATGTTCATAGACTCGAGATTATTAGGTGTAGAAAACGTGCATATTTTAAGAGTCCATGAATACTTCGTGTTTCGGTGAAGCAAGTGAGGCGACAGGACGTCTGCTGCCGACTGTACATAGAAACACACAAGGGAACTGGAGGAAGAAGAAAATAAACCCTAACAAATATAACATCCCAAGAATCATCAGTCAGGCTTCCGGATACAAAATGATTGAGACGATCGAATATCAGTTTATGAAAATATAAGTCCAGCATGGCACGACATGACTAAGGCACAATTTGCAATTGAGCAACGTGTTCAGTAAGCGAAGACCAGCAAGAATAATGCATTAATGAAAGTATACCTAAACACGAGGTACCGTACAACCCAACTGGCCATGAGCAACAGGAATATATGAATGATAAATGTGCACGCAAGAATATTAAAGGCACGAACACAAGTCCCACACCAGTAAAGCCTACACACAGCACACACACACACTACATACACAAATACTGTAGATACTGATACATAACACACGTGCAGACAACAACACACCTCACGTACACAACATGCAAGCTCTATACGTACACTGAGCTCACACACCCATGCACCCACCCACACACACATCACCACATCATTAGCAGCAACATCCCTGATAAGCTGCAAGGGACACAATGGCCTCTCCCAGCATACTTTCCTTAATACAACCATTTGTTCTGGTTCGCTCACTTCAACCCCAGAAAATATACCTTTACCGTCTGCACTGTACGGCTTCATCTACTGCCATTGATTACTGGCGACCTCGAGCGTCATCATACATTATTAGTCGACTCGGAAAGGTGTGGCAATAGTACAGTACTGTATATTATAGTGACCTTGGTTGCCTCCCGTGTGTATGTATGTCGGGGGGGGGGAGGTAGACAGTTTCACAGACAGGTATATAAAAAGATGGTTGGACAATGAAATATCAGGAAGATTGATATTCTGGCAAAAATATTGTAGATAGGGATAAGATATGGGCAGATATATATATATATATATATATATATATATATATATATATATATATATATATATATATATATATATATATACTAGCTGCTCCGCCGCCCTTCGGGCGGCTAGGAGCCGCTAGCTCCTGCGGAGGGCTGGCGGCCTGCGGCCGCCCTTCCACCGCCCTTCGGGCGGTTTGGAGCAGATCGGGCGGTGGGTGGATAGAAGGAAGGGAAGGAGGGAAGGAAGGGGGAGAGGGAGGGATGGTTTAGTGGTTAGATAAAATAAATGGATGGATGGATGAATAGTAATAGAGGTGGGTGGGTGAATAATTGGAGGTATTAGTCGTTTTTAAATGTTTATTATATCAATCTTTCTCCCTCATTCAATAACTCCATCATTCTAATATTAGCATAATTAATAATATTTCCTTCTTTTTCTATTAATAGCGTCACTAAGCATTTTACTGAAGTGCCTCCTGGTAAACGACATTTTTCACGACTCCGGTTGACGACATCACGTAGAGATTCTTCTCATCGGCGACTCGACTGCAGCCCACATAGAGTTGACCGTGGGAGAAGACCTGGTCCTTAAGGTTGAGGCCAACTACTTTCAGGGACTGTCCTTGGCTTTTGTTGATTGTCATGGCATAGCTTAGACGAATAGGGAATTGGAGACGTTGGAACTGAATTGGACAATCTGAGGGCCTCAGAGGGATTTTTGGAATGAAGACATCTTCGCCTTTACCTTTGCCAGTCAGGATTGTGGCCTCCACCAGACGTGGCATCATTGTTTTAACTCTTAATCTTGTGCCATTGCAAAGTTTTGCGGGTTCAGGTTTCTAAGAAGCATTATCGGACATCCCAACTTCAGTTCCAAATTGTGAGGTGGCATCCCTGGTGGATCTAGACTGTTCAGGAATTCTGCTGGGTAGTTGACCACTTGATCATCGTCGGGCACTGTATCAACTGATTTGTACTTCATTGACCTGCCAGGCTGAGCATCCAGAAGTTTTTGGTTGATGTTGATGACAGCTTCATTCTTTGGAGCTAGGATAGCTTCCACGTTTCGTTATTTGTGGCTTCGTTGTATGTGAAAATAAATATGGCAATAATGAAAATAAATGTGACAAAAGTAAAATAAATCGTGAAAATAAATATGGCAATAATGAAAATCAATTTGACCAAAGTGAAATTCTATATGACAATACTGAGAATCGATATGACAATGGAATCAATCATAAAAATGCATAAAATTTAATAATAGGTTTAATAATAGGTAAAATAAATCGTGAACGACAATATACTTACTGAGATAACGCATAAACAAATCGAATAATATCCGTGCTAAAATATGTTCATGAGCTGTTGATTAAAATAAATATGGGAATAATGAAAATCAATTTGACAAAAGTAAAATAAATCGTGAACGACAATATACTTAGTGAGAAAACGCATAAACAAATCGAATAATATCCGTGCTGTAGCCTAAAATAGTTTGAGTGGCGTGAGAGGGGAATGGTTAACTCGTCATATTTACGCTCTCATTTTTAGGGGGGTTTTAGGGGTAACAACTTTATTACTCATGGCGCTGCAGTACGCAAGCCAGTGGACCTAGAAAACTTTAGTTTACAGATTCTGGTGTGTAAAATCAAGCTCTACAAATCTGTAAGAAAAAATTTACCTAAATGAAAGTTTAAAATTGACCGTGTTTTTGCGGAAGGCTGAACTGTGGTATGGTGATTCCGTAGATTTTTTCCCCTGTATTTTATTATTATTTCGCTAGCACGTTTCGTTATATGTGGTTTCGTTGTATGACCCCCCCTAAACCTGAAGGGGATCAAGACTCACCTACATGCAAATTTTGAGGACACAAAGTTGGACGGTTTAGGCGTGCATCGCGGACACACACACACACACACACACACACACACACACACGCAGACAGAATCTTGGCTTTATGTATATATATATATATATATATATATATATATATATATATATATATATATATATATATATATATAGAGAGAGTTACATAGAGTTACATAGATACACAGACCACAACAGACCTTACGGTCCAAACGAGGTGACCTGATTAGAAGGTTACTGGTAGAGAATGAATTACTCCCCAGTGATAGTCGTAGGTAAGGATAGCAAAGTAGAAGGCTCTCTCCCCACCCTCCACTCCCTCCGGCCTGGGCCGTACAGGAAATAAAGTCAGGAATGGGAACCTTGTGGGGTTGGCAGAAATAACTCCACAAGGAAATTTTTTTATAGGAAAGATAGAAAGTAGGTGAAATTTGGCTAACTTGCCACCTGTAATGGGCAAAAATTATTCATTAGTAAACATCGTAAGTCGGGGATTAGACGCAAGGTGTTTATCTAAGCGACGTTTGAAGCTGTCTACGGTGTTACAGTCAATTACGTTACGGGGAAGCCCATTCCATAAGTTGACGACTCGGTTAAAAAAGAAATTCTTTGATTCGTGCGAATTAAAAGATTTGCCTATGATTTTGCAGCCGTTTCCTCTCGTGTAGTTTGATCGATCAATCGTGAAATATTTGTTGCAGTCCATATTATCAATGCCTTTGATTATTTTAAATACCTGGATTAAGTCACCTCTCAGTCTACGTTTTGTCAATGGAAATAGATTTAATTCTCTTAGACGCTCATCGTACGTTTTATTTCTCAGACTTGGTATCATTTTAGTAACTCTACGTTGGACTCGTTCCAATTTTGCTATATCTTTCTGGTAATACGGGCACCAGGCTTGAACACAATACTCCATAAGGGGACGGACCAAGGAATTATACAAAGTGAGGATTGTGTCTTTAGATTTATACTCGAATGCTCTGCCGATAAAGCCGATAGTTTTATTTGCTTTCTTAATTACTTCCGTACACTGCTGACTGGGTTTTAGGTTACTTGATACTGTTACCCCTAAGTCTGTCTCTCGATCCACGCTTTTAAGTTGCTTACCATTTAACGAGTAGTTTGCTGCTACGTTATGATGTCCGATGTGGAGCACTTTACATTTATCTGAATTGAAGGACATTTGCCAAGTTTTCGCCCAATTTGACAATTTATCGAGATTATCTTGCATTTCTTTAGTCTGTGCGTTAGTGAGTACTGTATTTGCAATTTTAGTGTCATCGGCAAACTTCGATATTATGCATGAGAGGCCTTCGTCTATGTCGTTTATGTAAACTAGGAATAGGATTGGCCCTAAAACTGACCCCTGTGGCACCCCGCTTGTAACGCCTGTCCAACTAGAGGATTTTCCATTTATTACCACGCGTTGTTTTCGGTTTCTTAGCCAGTTCTCTATCCATCTTACGGTATCGCCTTGGATTCTGTGTGATTTTAGTTTAGATATTAAGCGTTTATGGGGAACTTTGTCAAAGGCCTTTTGGAAATCTAGATAAATTATGTCTACTGCTTTACTCTTATCATATTCATTGAAAATGTCATTTAAAAAGTCTAATAGGTTCGTTAGGCAAGAGCGTTTGTTACGAAAACCGTGTTGAGTGTCTCTAAGTAAGTTGTTTTCCTCTAAGTGATTTGTAAGTTTATCTCGTATGATTGTCTCTAGCATTTTGCATACGACTGAGGTTAGGCTGATAGGGCGATAGTTACTAGGTAGGGATTTGCTGCCTTTTTTAAATATTGGTGTTACGTTAGCGAGTTTCCATTCGTCAGGTATTGTTCCAGTGTGTAAAGAATAGTTAAAGAGCAGAGTCAGAGGTTTTACTATTTCGCTTTTTGCTTCCTTTAATACGCGAGGGGAGATCGTGTCTGGCCCAGGTGACTTATTTACATTTAATTTATCAATACATTTTATTACGTCACTTTCAGTTATGCTGATATTACTTAATACCTCGGTATTTGCATTTTGGACTGTTGTTACTGCTGGTATATCGTTCGGGTTTTCTGTAGTAAAGACTGATGCAAAGAAAGTGTTAAGAATACCACTCATTCGCTCTTCATCTGTAGTAAAGTCCCCATTCTCATCAAGTAGTGGTCCGATAGTTGACGTGAGTACTTTCTTATGCCGAATATAACTGTAGAACTCTCTCGGGTTTGTCTTACTTTGATTTGCAACGTGTTTTTCAATGGCCTTTTTACTCTGTTTGATTAACTTTTTGGCTTTTCTTCGTAAGTCTGAAAACTTGGCCCGCTCGTTATTGTCGTCTGTGATTTTTACTCTATTGTGGGCGTTCTTTTTGGCGCGTAAACAGTCGGCTATCTCTTTACTCCACCACCTGGGCTTTAAGTTTTGTGCTGAACGTCGGTTTTTTAACGGTATGCTATCTTTGACCGCTTTTGCGTACGCATTAGTGAAAAAGTTCCATTGTGTATTAATGTTAATAGTGTCTCGCAGACATTTCCAATCGGTATCTTTTAGTATCGCTCTGAGTTGGTGAAAATTAGCTTTTCTAAAGTCGGGGATTTTTTCGTAGCTGTAGTTTATTTCGCTTCTATTGAAATTTATACTGAAAGTGATTATGCGGTGGTCGCTATTAGTAAACTCATCACCCACGTTAATATTCGCTATCAAGTCTTCTTTTGTTGCAAATACTAGGTCAAGAACGTTATTTCCACGAGTTGGACTATTAACAAATTGGATAAGAGAGCTCTCTTGCAAGTTAGTATAAAGGTCTTGTCCATAGTGAGCTGATAATGGTTCTCCCCACTTTGATACTGGTAAATTAAAATCGCCAAGAATTACGGCCTCTTGCGTGTTACTCATTTCGTTAATTTGTTCATAGATATCACGGTCGGTTTGTACTGGTTGAGCTGGGGGTCTGTATAATAAGGCTAACAAAAGTTTCATCCCGAATTTATTTCTAATGAGTATATATAGTGTGTCTACGTTAGCGATATGGGGCTTTGATAATAGGATCGGTTTGAGGGCATCTTTAATATATAATAGTATTCCGCCTCCCCTTTTATTAGTTCGACCTTTCTCAAATATTGTATAGCCAGGAATTTTATACTCTGCTAGGAAGTCTCTATTTTCAGTATTTAGCCACGATTCTGTAATGCCGATTATATCATAATTTTCTGTGAGCGTTATTTCCTCTAAATCTGTGAATTTGTTATGGATGCTGCGAGCGTTAACATAAAAAACCTTTAGACTATTTCGGTTGGGTAACTGCACGTTTGCCCGTGTTATTCTGTTTGTTCGTATTACGTTACCTGACCTTGAAGTACCTGGGCAGTCCCGTTTTTTGTACGATGGTTGATGACCGCGTCGTTTAGCAAACGTCCAAAACGGGCTGCTCCTACCTGATTCAGATGGACACCATCATCTGAGAACAACGAGTCATCAAAATAAAAGTTGTCCCATGTGTTGACGAAATCGACATTCTCCTCGTTGCAGATGTTGGCAAGTCGTCGGTTGATACTAGTAGCTGTGTTGAAGAAACGGGTGTCTGCTTGTCTGCGGGGGATGATTCCAGAAAGGATGATGTTGTTCGTCTTTTCCTTGAACTTCGCAATCATCTGTCGGTACTTGTTGAGGAGCTCTTCCGATCTGGTCTTGAATACATCGTTGGTTCCAACGTGGATGACGTACGTGGTGTTGTCGGGGGCCAGGCTTGTCACTTCGTCCACTGAGTCAATCACGTCGTCTAGGCCGCCACCCGGGATGCAAAATCGCTTCCTCGACTTGGGTGCTCGGCCACAAAACTCGGTGAGTTGACCCCTTACCATGGAGTCACCAACCAGCCTGGCCTCGGTGTCGTCTTCATCGTCGTCTTGAGCCAGGATCTTGAAGCGGTTCTGGCACGTAGTGATGGGTATAATGTTCCTTGTGGGTCGAATGTTGTTCCTGACAACGCGGAACTCCTCCCGTGGAGATGGTGTAGTTGATGGTGCCGGTGGAGGTAAGGGTGTAGAGGCAGTCTGTACGGGGGCTGTGTCGACGGGTGCTGTAGGCGTCGATGTCATTCCTACGTTGAGAGTGACGAATTCCTGTAGTGTTTCCAACTTCTCACTCAAGGCCTCGATCTTGCGTTGTGCTGCCTTCAAGTCGGTCAAATTTTCCTCTCGTAAGTTGCAAAATCTACAAACAAGGACGTCTCTGTTCGCGAAAATAGTAGGGCCGAAAGTACCAGAGCAGGTAGAACAGGTTAGTTGAGGTGCCATGGTGATAGTTATTAATTTATTGTTAATTTGTTAAATTATTTATTAATTTATTAATTAAGTTATTTATTAATTTATTAAATTATTTATTATGTTATTTATTAATTTATCAAATTATTCATTAATTTATTAAATTATTAATTTATCAAATTATTTATCAATTTATTTATCAATTTATTAAATTATCAGATCATTTATCAATTTATTAAATTATTTGTTAATCTATTTATTAATTTATTAAATTATTTATTAATTAATTTATTAATTTATTTATTAATTTATTTATTAATTTATTAAGTTATTTATTAATTTATTAAGTTATTTATTAAGTTATTTATTAGTTTATTGAGTTATTTATTAGTTTGTTAAATTATTTATTAAGTTATTTATTAAGTTATTTATTAGTTTATTAAGTTATTTATTAGTTTGTTAAATTATTTATTAGTTAATTTATTTATTTATTAAATTATTTATTAATTTATTTATTAATTTACTAAATATTTACTAATTAATATATTAAATAGTTATTATTGAATTATTAAGTTATTTATTAAATTATTTATTAATTTATCAAATAATTTATTAATATACCAACGTAGTTTATTAATTAATTTATTAAAATGGTTTATTAATTAATTTATTAAAGTGGTTTATTTATTAATTTATTAAAATGGTTTATTAATTAATTTGTTAAAACTGTTTATTAATTAATTTATTAAATTATTTATTAATCTATGAAATTATTTATTAATTCGTTAATTTATTTAATAGTTTATTATTTTATTTATTTATTAATTAATTTATTAATTTATTTATGTATTAATTTATTTGTTAATTTGTTTATTAGTTAATTATTGTTAATTTGTTTATTAGTTAACTATTGTTAATTTGTTTATTAGTTAATTATTAATTTATTTATTAGTTAATTATTAATTTATTTATTAGTTAATTATTAATTTATTTATTAAGTAATTTATTTACTAATTAATTTAGTTAACACACGGGTAGGAGGGGTTGTTGAAATGAAAGGTGAAAGGGGGGATTATCTAGTGGGGAGTAGAGATAATTACCAAGGTGGGGTGAGGAGGTAGCAGTGGAAAATTACCACAAGGTAAACTGAAGGCTGGGAATAGACACACACTCGTATATGGGTGTGTGAGGTGAGGTGAGGTGAGTGTGTCAATCAGACTAGTGGGTAGGATGACGGTTAAATTGGAGTACAGGTGTTAATGTGGTTTGGGAATTTAGGGTTAGATAGGGGCTGGGGGGTGGTGGTAAAGGGTCAACCAAAGTATAGGAATACGCCGAGAAAGAAATTAAATATTAATACTGTAAAGTTAAAGTGCAAATGCCTGTAAAGGAATACAATAATTATTGGTGAAGAGTTATAAATGTAGAAATGTTGAATTAGTAATAAATACAGTAACCACGGACGTGTAAACTAGTAAAATAAAGTAGAACGAACCTGAAATAATATTAATATAGAATTATAAAAATATGATTAGGTCTAGAAAAAAGAAATAATAATGATTACTATTAAATACAGTAAGGATACAGAATTATATAAATGCAAATGTCTAGACAATATATATTAATATATAGTAGAACACAGTACAGTGTTGAAAAGGGCACTACAGACGTGTTGACAGGTTAAAATTAAGGTGTGGTGAGATTAAGATTAAAAAGGCTTAGTTGGGTCAGGTCAGGGGGAATGGGGAAATAAGGAAAAGGACGGTTGAGTTGAGGTGTGGGTGTTGGGAGGGGGGTGTCAGGGGATAGGGGTTGGTGGGGGGGGGGGGGTAAAAACTGGAAAATACAGAGAAAATAGATTGAGAGATATGAAGTTTTTTGTTTTAAGTAAGAATACTTATGTGAGAAGTGATGTGCTGTGAGTTCCTTCTCGCTCCACACACAGATGCAGACGTACAATCACTCGGGAACGCGAATTCCTAACACACGCACTCAATAACACAGATCACTTAACACACCAAAACACACTGGGCCACGTATAAACACTTAACACACACTGGGCCACGTATAAATACTTAACACACTGGGCCACGTAAAAACACACACTGGGCCACTTGAATACACACACTGCACTTAACAAACGGATTACACTGGGCCACTTAAATACACACACAGCACTTAACAAACGGGATTACACTGGGCCACTTAAATACACACACACTGGGCCACGTAAATGCACACACTGGGCCACTTAAATACACACACAGCACTTAACAAACGGGATTACTCTGGGCCACTTAAATACACACACACTGAACCACGTAAATACACAAACACACACTGGGCCACTTAAATACACACACACACTGGGCCACGTAAATACACAAACGGAATTACACACACTGGGCCACTTAAATACACACAAAAACGCAAAGGACGGGTTCTGAAGCCAGGCGGCTGCGCGAGACGAAGCGAGCGTGCGACTCTAGCGAGAGAGAGAGAGAGAGAGAGAGAGAGAGAGAATGTGTGTTTGGATGTGTGCAGCCTTTCACAATATATGAATAAAAAGACATTCCTACCACTGCTAGGTCCCATCTAGTCTTCCATGATCATAAAGTACCAAGAACCGCCAAAGACACATACTGTTCTGTACAAGCAAAATCGCTACAGCAAAGTCCAAGTCATGTATTATGGTGTCAACGTGTGGCCACAACGCAACAAGGAAGTGAGAAGCGTTGACCAGTTTATTGTGCATATTTGAGATGCTCTTACCAATCAATGTTCCATTATCCCATTATTATATTACTTTTCATTTCAAACTGATTACCAGGAATATTTGGGTGTTCCACGAAATTATATGCTCTCTGAAGGTAAACCAAATTACCAGTACTGAAGTTAAAGGGCGCTTCCCCACCCCAACCAGCTTACATAAAATATCAAGCTCTGAATCCAGGACATACTGTCACAAGGCGACAACTGCACCACTCTACAAACCAGCTGACACTTTGACTACAGGTTGTTTTTACAAATAATTCGGGTATTATATCTAGTATATATGATATACTAAATATTATATATAAACTCAGTCAATGAACAAATATCAATGCTTGTATAATATTCAAACGTAATGCCGTAGATTTATGCTTCAGTACTTTTGATTTTGAAGCTCAATTCAGAAATACACGATACAAATATTTTATGTCAGTATATCCCCAAACGTAGCATTGATTCTGAATATGCAATGGTCATGCATTATAATGAAGTTAGAGTAACATTCCTTAACACATCAAGTATATTGTTTGTGTAAGTCGTCATAGCATCATGGACATACACTATACGCACCAGAATTCACGTCAGGTATTTTGGGAATTGGATATTTTCAGTTGAAAAATTTATCTATCAACATACCAGCACTGACTGTATATGACAATATTATAATATACAAACACTAAGTTAATCACAAGATACAGGTTATTTACGCTTTTCCATTTTAAGTTTTTTTTTTTTCTTCAGGAAGAAATAACTGAACTGTCAATAAAGTGGGTCCACATCTGTGTTGCATCTACAAAATTTTCAACTTTCTGTGTTTCTTTTTTCTTCTGTGGAAGAGTTACAACCTTGCATCATAGCATTGATACATCGATACCTGTATATACTCACAATGTAAATATCAACAGGGGTATTGCCAATAATATAGATTCGATAGGCGAAACGTAAAAGATCCCGGTCACCAACACTGCATATCACCGTCACTGTTTTCCATTTTTCGTTGGTCAGCCTTGTATATAATGGAGTCACTTTGCATATCCATCCTCTCCTACCAACATTCTTCCCCATTTCTTATCTTTCCTTCTTCCCTTCCTTGCACTCTTCCCCTGACCGTACTGTGTTCCCAAGTTTACCAGTACAATGCTCTTCCTATTACAATATTCTGTACTTCCATTGTGTCGTAAATTTAAGATACTTATGGGTCGCATGATCTCCAGTCCTCCAAATTAACTATATAGTCTCTGAATGTTCCATTAAATTTAACTTCTTTTTCCTTTCATTTTCTTTTTTTTTCCTCATCTCTTTCCCTCCTTCCTCTTCCCATGCGGTTTCATCCATCCCCGACTTCTTCCACTTTTCACTTAACTTTTCTCTCTTCAATAACGCGAAAAATGCATTGAATACCAATACCCCGATGGCCAGGGAGAGGGGTACAGGGCAGAATTTTGGGGAGAGGATCAACTCGACCTCCTTACCTCTCTTTGTTTTTCTCTGCCCACGCACCGTCAGCAACTTATCCTCCTCTTTCAAATATCCTCTCCCTCTCACTCTTTTCTTTACCTCCAAAACTACAATTTGGTCTTCCATATATATATTTTCTAAGCATTCGTATTACCCTTTCAATATACACCTCCACCTCTGGCTTTTCTTTTATACAATCAGATCTTTCATAAGTTTTTTTTTTTTTTTATGTACTGATACCTTTTTTATCCACAGCTATTATTTCTTCACATCTCATCAGTCACCAACATATACTCGTAAACATTC
Source organism: Petrolisthes cinctipes (assembly GCA_033782935.1). NCBI lineage: Eukaryota > Metazoa > Arthropoda > Malacostraca > Decapoda > Porcellanidae > Petrolisthes > Petrolisthes cinctipes. Next base: position 17,577 of record JAWQEG010002303.1, read on the forward strand.
CCATCTCACGCATTCATCGATCTCTTTACAAAGCACTTATTGTAATAGTGATGATGGGCTGAGCATTATATTATCGGTGAAGAGAAGTCGAGGAAAGCATCACCAGATTAATGCTCCATAATAATGTCCGAAATTTCAGGACGGTGACAATTACGTTATACAGTGACGAGGTTTGAGATCAATACGACGGCCACAAACCAATACTCAAAGCAATCCACATATCACAAAACTTTCATCCTTTCAATTTTACTTTTGAAATTGGGCTCCAAAAGACAATCAACATATTAAATGAATCAGAGGAATGAGCAGTGCAATGGTGTAATAGCTATATGTCCGTATAATTTATCTCCTTGACCTTTACAATTTCAAATAAGACTAACCTGACTGAAAGTAAATCTACCTAGCACTGGCCAGCATCTGGCCGACAAAGTTGTAAAATATAAGCTTCTCAACACATACCAATGTCCTAATGCAGCTCAGTGAGTACACCCAATGACACATATACTGGACGTCGGTAAAAAGTCCACAATATAGTCGGTTCTTAACTCCGAAAATGCATCGGACCCCTTCCAGTGGAAGTCAGACCGTACAGACCTGTTTCGAGTATAATATATATATATATATATATATATATATATATATATATATATATATATATATATATATATATATATATATATATATATATATATATATATATATATATATATATATATATATATATATATATATATATATATAATTTCGTAGATGTGGCAATGTTTTGCGTATTTTGCATGGGCTTGCGTTTCATTAAGCTAAAATGTTGAAAAGCAAAATGAAGGACCAGGCGTATTTCCCCAGGTTAAAATATCGCATTTCGTTTTAACTCTTGGGCGGATTATGCTTTTCCTGTGACACATAAAATCATCTGATGTTCTTCCAGATCAAATATATACTAGTATTATGTATAACGCAGTATGATGCCAAAAATAAAACAGCCTTAATCCTTTGAAAGATGTGATAAGCCACCTTGTCTGGTGTCATTCAGAAACATAACTTTAAGTCGACAGCCATTGTTTATACATTAATTATATCAGTAGCATCGGGGAGTATTTACTGATCAAAAAGCACGTCCATTACAGATGTTCAGAAGCTGTTTATGATCACAGCGAGGACTGCTGTAAGGGAACGTCTGGTGGATAAAATGACCAAACCCGATATTGGCACACATCAATCATACATGCATATAGAGTACCAAGCTACGACTCGAAGGCTATTATATATTCAGCGTAGCTTGCTGGAAATTATATACTGCACTGGTTGCTTTTAAATTTTCCATGCAGTCTCGGCTTCACTTTACCTGTGTTCTGTATTTTTAGTGCAATATAACATACATAGTACAATTTTCTCCGAAACTCACTCTCTCTCTCTGTTACGCATTGAGGGGCCCCGACCAAACATGTAAAAGTATTGTACACTCGTGATACGTAATCCCTGACCAGAGACGTTTGCAGGCACCACACATATACCCTGCATTCGAACTCAACCTCTATAAGTGTATTGGGCGGGGAAATGAGCTATAAGAGGCGATTCGAAGCTTTCTGCTCCTCACACTCTGGTCAGAAATTATGTATCACGAGTGTACTGGTATAATGACGCCTGAGATGGAAAACAGATTGTGGTAACAAGATAGAATCAATCAGAGGTAACCCAAATTTCTCATCATTCCACGCACCGCCTGATATTAGGTGGACAGCCGCGTAATGCAATGCTCATGTGGTTGTAAATGAGGATGAACATGTGCTAATTATGCCAATCTACTAATTGACGTTAACACGAGTGCCATGTAGGCTATCTGTGCATTTTACATCAGTTGGGAAAGTGGCAAATGAACCCGGTTATGTTTTGGGATACATTACGTCCATCAAACAAGCACAGGTTACCAGGGAGAAACAAGCAAAGGATATAATTCCTGACTAAATTTAAGCTTTATGGTTTCCTACTTCGTCAAAACTAAAAGTATATTTCTTGTACTTGGCATAATACCGTATAAGTATTTTGTAGTAGATGTATGAACGGATACCACAACTATTATCTTGATGCAAATGAGATGCAGAAACGCAGATAGTGAAATAAGGATGTATAGTCGCGGCACATAGTCCTTGACCAGACTTCCCCTTACACCCTGGTCAAGGACTATATGCCGCGACTGTACGTTTATATTAAGTCCAACAATCATAGACACAAAACACATGAAAGTTGCATCGTCCTCTCTAATACAGAAGTGAACAAGAGGAGCATCGACCCACAAACCAACCAGCCTTCGTTCATTTGTTTCCTTTTCACCGAAGTTGTAGTATTTTGATTTAGAATTGGTGAAGCAAGAGGATGACCACTGGTACGGCCACAAACCAACCAGCCTTCGTTCATTTGTTTCCTTTTCACACAAGTTGTAATATTTTGATTTAGAATTGGTGAAGCAAGAGGATGACAACTGCCGTACCAGACTGATATTAAGACATCTGTACAGCCACAATCAAATAACCACCAACACTTTCCTTCCATCGTGCAAATAAATCAGTAACATATCAAAATATAATCATACAACACCTTATGTCAATTCAACCCCCTCAATCAAATAACCACCAACACTTTCCTTCCATCGTGCAAATAAATCAGTATCATATCAAAATATAATCATACAACACCTTATGTCAATTCAACCCCCTCAATTATTAGTATGAGGTGTTGCAGAATCAAGTATATGTTGTTCTTTATTACCAAGATATTTACAACGATGGAAGGAAAAGTGTCGGTGGATATTTGATTGTGGCTGTACATATTCATAAATAATAATTGTCTATACCCATTAATATAGTATACATTACATTAGATTTAATAGTCATATAATATGTTGCTGGAGGTGTCTGCATCACCATCATAAATGGTCACAATATTTTATCGTCAGGAAAATTCTCATCACTACTTTGGGGCGAAATGAAGTAAAACCGGATCCAGTTCCAGCACGTTATAATTCTGAGCTTTATTTACCTCATACGGTCGCAGCTGAAATATCTTGTCTATGCCCCCTATTTAATAAAAAATATAAAAATCCTCAGAGCATATGAAAGGGATACCATAAATTTAGTTTTGGTGCTAAAAAATATATAAACTTCAAAGCAACATCGATTTGGTAAGAGTGCGTACCTCGATCTAAAAAAAAAATGTAGAAAATCCTAATTCAGTAATCTACCCGGACACTCGAATCTATTCTACAATCATAATGAACTGTATAGGAAATGTTGTACTGCACATATTTATTTTTTAGTGAATATCAGTTATCGCCTTATAGAGATTAGTGTCGTATTGCTACTCTGTTTAATTGTTCCTAATTGTGCTTATAAGAATTTCACATTACTTGAGATATTCCCTATTTTTAACCTTCTAGATTTAGGTAGTAACAACGTACAATTGATACTCGGCTTGACGTTGGTTAAAGTCACACCTATATCAGTTGTGCTTTGCAGGGTTACCACCAAAATATATAGTTTCAGCCTTTTCATCATAAACGTAAAGTTAACGTATAGTTAGTTAGGTTGTAGTGAGATCATCCAAAATCTCTAATTCATATGAGATTTAATTCATACTTTAGGGCTATCCGGAAAATGCTGTAGAATCTGAGAAGCTTTCAGGTCGGGGAGTTTGCATGGGGGCTCTGAAAACAACGAGACAAAGAGGCTCATGTTTACCTGTAAACATCTGACACCTCGCCTATCGCACCCACCAACACACACCACTACCATCACCACCACCACCACAAATTTTATCATTTGCATAAAACCATAACGTCTCACACACTTAGGAAAACAAGGTCACCAAAGCTACGGTATACCAAACACTGTTCACACCACAACCACTACCATCACCACCACCACCACAACCTGCACACCCCACCCACCTCACCACTATACACCCAGCCAAACCACATAAATCAACACACACAAGGACATTGGGATAGGAAAGTGGTTGGATAATGACTGCAAGGGTGCATACATGGGTGTAAAGTAGGCGTTGCAATGGTTATCTTTCTTTCTCGACATACTAACCAATGTCATATCAGTAATAATACACTTATGGCTATAAAATGTGTAATGAATTCCTTTGCTTGCCAGATTTTGTTAATTTTATTATATTCAGTCTTAGATCTAATAATGACGAGCTTTTCAGATGTGCATTTTTATACAGTCTTACACACTTACTACCAAGCACTTGTACACACTAAAATGCATACTCAGTGAGAAAAGATAGTTAATTCCAATAGTATATGAGTGTGTGTGTTGCTGTCATTCTACTCCATTCAGAACACACTGCTTTCTGTTTTACATACAAGAGTCCATTGTTTATTGTCTAATTTCCTCTACCTGTCCTGGAAGAGGTAAGTGGAGACAGGTACCCTCGTTAAATAAGAATAGTTCATGAACCTATTACCATTCACAGTTAGCTTATGGAGTATCTATTTCAAGCATATACTATATAGCCAACCATTGTTATACCTCTCTCTCTCTCTCTCTCTCTCTCTCTCTCTCTCTCTCTCTCTCTCTCTCTCCATAACTTACGTCTATACATATCTAAGAATAACTACCATCTGATTCTTTCACCCTAAACATATCACGGAAACACACTCCTTCTTCTGTTATCTCTCACATTTACCTAGGAAGTACTCATACTCGCACATACAGTACTTATATCCATTATACCTGTTCTCTTTCTCACTCAGGTCATCACACCCATAATTGGGCCACTTACACCGAATAAAGCCCTCTCCTCAAACAAAAGAAACTCGTATAATTCTGACAAGTATTACCCTTTCCTTGCAGTAATTCAGCTGAGACTCACTTACTACAGCTCAGGCTAACACACACACTCACAATTATTGCTTTGG
>JAWQEG010002303.1:27500-65105 GCA_033782935.1 Petrolisthes cinctipes
TCCTAAAACAACGCCTTTTAACGCTCACAGGTTTCGAAAGGGCTGAGATTGAAGGGATCTCAGGCGTGTGGGGTACGAGTAATGGAGATGCCTCAGGACCCCCGTAGGTATTCTCTTAGATTAATAAGCCTGACCAGCTCCCTGTGACCGTTCTTATGTGCCTAAAGGCTCGACTGCTCTTTGGTGAGAGAGCTTTCGTGCCTCGCTGGCTGCCAGGCCAGTAAAAGATCTCGGATTAAGTCGTGGACATTTAGTTTTTACTATTTGCTTTAAGTTTGGCCGCGGATGGAGGATTAGTAGGGATTAGTAGGACGACGGTTACACTTCAAGCACCCCTGTCGAAAAATCAGAGTCCCATTTTTTAGGACTCTTGTGCTGCTCAGTTGGGAGCTGCGGCACGATTGGGGCCGTCCGACCCAGGGGAGACCTTAGGGTTGGTGTGCTTGGCTCATAAGGTTTCTGTTGGCCGAACGACCGAAAACCTTCTGGAAGTAGGCGGATGAGACTTATGCGAGACCAAATCACACTACCCTTTCTTTTATATTATTGGTCTGAAATTGAATTAGAGCGAGATGACTGGTCCATCAGCAAGAAAATTTACATGTACTACATGCAAGGTGTACCGCTGGTGTGAGGACTTCAGCGGGAGGGAGTGCGAGCGACCTAGACTCCTCGAGTGTCTGCGACTTTTGCAAACTCGAGGAGAGGTTGATGAAGCACATCTCACTGCTCACGAAGGAGAACAACTCCCTAAAGGAGGAAGTTCTCCGAATGGACTCGCAGAGGTGTGACTGCCATGTGAGAGACAAGGCAGTCCAAGGAGCTTCTTCACCGGAGAGCTCCACCACGGCGGTAAAGAATAAGAAGAAGAACAAGAAAAAGAACAACAAGAAGAAGAACAACAAGAAGAAGAACAGCAACAATGAAGAGGGAGAAGAGACTGCAGAAGGAAAAGAGACTGCAGAAAAGTGTGATGGAAAAGAGGAGCAGAATATGGAGAAGGAAGAAAAACCCAAGAAGACAATTGAGGAGGGATTAGAGGAAAGTAAGGAATCAAATAAGAAGGAAAAGAAAATGAAGAAGGAAAAGAAAACGAAGAAGAAGCAACCTGGAGGAAGTGACGAGCCCGGCAGGAATTCAAAACACTCTCGGGTTCCTCACAAGGCATCTCGTGCTCCTACCAAGGAGAGGCCTGTGGATATACACATTGTAGGTGATTCCCAGGCACGAGGGCTGGAACCCCCTAATGGCAGATCGCCTTCACACTTCTGTGAAGGTGAATTGTTTGCCAGGTTGTGGCAATGCTGACCTCCGAAAGGAAGCTGAGAGGATCCAAACGTCCAGATCTGCTGTCATTGCACTCATGGTGAGTGGTAATGACATCTACCTGAGAAATGGTAGAGTAGGCATGACCGAAGGAGTCCTCTCGGATGTGCTCGGTGCAGTAGATGACTGTGGGTTAAAAACCCGCAGAAGGGTAGTTGTCGGCATGCTCCCAAGGAGAGGCCCTTTAGGGACTGCTCTGTCAAAGAACATTGCAGTAAATCAGCGCCTGGCTGATTTGTGTACTGCCGAGGGGGGTGTTCTTTGTGGACCCCTACACCTCACTCTTTGGTAGAGACGACCTCTACCAGAGGGATGGCACACATCTCTCACTAAAGGGGAAAGAAGTGCTTTCCAAATTAATGGAAGACGCCGTCCGACGATGTCTCAGGAGCACTCGACCGAGCGTGGAGGAGAGCCCTCGTCGCTATGCTAGAGTGACCCCAGAGAAGACATTCGCTGAGATCCTGAAGAAGGATATCCCCAGCACTACCAAGACAATGACCAAACCGGGAAACGGAGGAGTATAGGGAGCCCTGCAGTTGGGGGTTCCCTGAAGGTTCTATTGTTCAACGCCAGGTCCATCCGAAACAAGTTTTTGGAACTGCGGGCCCTCGTTGCGACAGAGGAACCCGAGATGGTGGCCATAACGGAGTCATGGTTGAGAACCTCAGACAGAGATCTTGAAGGGGAATTCGTGATTCCAGGCTACCAACTCTTCCACAAAGATAGAGAGGACAGAGGGGGTGGTGGTGTGCTGTTGTATGTAAAGAACTCCATCAAATCGATGACCTGCAACATCACATCGAACCACGAGCTCCTTGGAGTTGACCTAGAAATAGGCACTGCAAAATACAGAACCCTGCTGCTTTATAGACCCCCTGGACAACTCAATGAGATGGACAGGGACCTATACCAGTTGCTGGGTGAACTAGTGGACGGCAGGGTGTGCATCCTTATGGGGGACTTCAACACACATGTTGACTGGGAAACCAGAGAGCCCTCTGCCGAGAACACACCACTCTTGGAGTTTGTAAATGATGAATTCCTCACTCAATGGGTAAGGGAGCCAACAAGAGGTGCTAACATACTCGACTTGGTCCTCACCTCCGAGGATGACATCATTCAAGACCTCTCTGTAAACGAAGAAATAGGTGGAAGCGACCACAAGCTTATAAGATTTTCAGTTAAGGTCCCTAATATGGAGTCCGTGACCCCGGTGCATAGAAAATTAGACATGGGGAGAGCGAACTTTGCAGGTCTTCGTGAAAGTGTTGCTGAAATGGAACTAGAGGAGGGAGAGAGTGCTGATGATCTGTGGAGGTCATTCTTGTTTTCCTTCATGGAACTTCAGTCGCGCTTTATTCCTCTGAAGGGAACAGGTCAGAAGTTCATTCAACCTAAGTGGTTTAATCGGGAAATCCGTAACCTACTAAGGGAGAGGAGAACTGCGTATCGTCGAGCGAAGACATCTGGGGACTTTGACGGTCATAGAAGACTGAATCGAAACGTGAAGTCCAAAATAAGGGCGGCTAAGCGTGCTGAGGAGGTCCGTGTGGCTAGACTCTGCAAAGAGAACCCCAAGGAGTTTTTCAGTTATGTGAATGGCCGTAAACCAATCCGACGCAGGATCGGTCCCTTGGTGAATGAGGATGGAGCATTGATGCACTCTGATGCAGAAAATGCTAACCTCTTAAATGAGTATTTCTCTTCAGTGTTCTCTGAGGAGAGTGGTCCCATTCCCGAACCTTTGGACTCCTTCAGTGAGAAGTTGGAGTCAATGGTCTTCACCCAAGAAGAAATCGAGAGAAAAATAATCGAATTAAAAGCAAACAAGTCCCCCGGTCCGGATGGGTTCTTACCTAGAGTGTTGAAAGAAGTGCATGGTGAAGTATCACGGCACCTGTGCATGGTCTTCAACAGGATAATCCAGACTGGATGCGTTCCTAGAGACTGGCGTGAGGCAGAGGTGACTCCTATCTTCAAGAAGGGAGATGCTAGCCAACCGTCAAACTACAGACCCATCAGTTTAACCTCGATAGTCTGTAAACTCATGGAGAGCATCATGGTGGACAAAATAACAGCACACTTAGAATCAAATTTGCTACTGAGGGGTTCCCAGCATGGGTTCCGGCAGCACCGGTCATGCCTCACAAATCTGGTGGAATTCTTCCATTTTGTTTTCAGTGAGCATGATCGGGATAAAGCGGTCGATGTTGTCTACTTAGACTTTCAGAAAGCCTTTGATAAGGTACCCCACCGCCGCCTCCTTCGGAAAGTGCGTGCACTGGGCATAGACGGAAATGTGGCAAATTGGATAGAGAACTGGCTAAGTGACAGACAGCAGCGGGTGGTAGTGAATGGACAAGCTTCAGAGTGGGTGCCCGTTACTAGCGGCGTTCCCCAAGGTTCTGTTCTGGGACCACTACTGTTTATCATCTATGTTAATGACGTGGATGGTGACATGGTTGCCAAGATTTCCAAATTCGCCGATGATACTAAGCTTGGTATGAATGTCGCGAAAGAAGGAAATACTACCCGCTTACAAGAAGATCTTAGGAAGATCGGGGAGTGGTCTGACACGTGGCAAATGCCATTTAACGTGAACAAATGCAAAGTTATGCATATAGGCCACAGAAACCCCCGAACAGAGTATAACCTTAAGGGCAATGCTCTCGTAAGCACTGATACTGAGAAAGACTTGGGTGTAACTATCACCAGTGACCTCAAGTTCTCAAAGCAGTGTATTGAGGCTGAGAAGAAAGCCCAAAGGATGTTAGGGTACATAAAGCGACAGTTTGGATACCGGAACAAGGAGATAGTACTTTGTCTGTACAATTCCCTTGTCCGACCGCACCTGGAGTATGCAGTCCAGTTTTGGAGTCCTTTTTACCGAAAGGATATCGCGAGATTGGAACGAGTGCAAGCCAGGGCAACCAAACTTATACCCTCTCTTAGACACAAGAGCTATAAAGATCGGTTGGTAGAACTCGACCTGTTCTCTTTGGAAACCCGGAGACTGCGTGGTCAGCTTATCGAAGTGTTTAAAATACTACGAGGCTTTGACAATGTAGACTACAGGGACATTTTCCAACTCAGTGAGGGCACAACCAGGAATCATGGCTACAAACTTGAACTGAAGCGATACAACCGTGATCTGTGTGGTAAGTTCTTTACATACAGCATCTGCGGTACTTGGAACGCGCTTCCTGCTGATGTAGTCAACAGCAACTCTGTGGATCAGTTCAAGTCCAGATTAGACAAAGCCTTAAATCACCGTCTAGGTGTTTAAGCCGTTGTGCGAGTGTTCCTTGATGGTTTCACATGACACATTCGAGGACGGTCGCCTACTTGCGCAACTAAACCCACAGGTACCCTCTTTGTATGGATCGTAAGGTCTCCTAGGGTACTTCTTTTCCTTGTAACTCCTTGTAACTCTCTCTCTCTCTCTCTCTCTCTCTCTCTCTCTCTCTCTCTCTCTCTCTCTCTCTCTCTCTCTCTCTCTCTCTCTCTCTCTCTCTCTCTCTCTCTCACGCACATTTCAAGGGAAAAAACTCAGGCACATTCGCCTTTCTCCATGCCCTCTCATATCATGCACGCACACTCCAAGGGAAAAAAAATAACAACAACACACACACACACACACACACACACTCCGGAAGCAGCCAAACTCCGTGCCGTAATCGTTTTCAAATTTTTGGTATTCATTCACTTGTAAAAACTGTTGGAAAAAGACCACGTAGCATATTAGGGCAAATATTAACTACACGAGTCAATATTTACTAGGAAGAGAAACAAATCATATTATAAAGTTAAGGATTATTTTGTTGATCGTTTGTGGGATGCACTGACTACTCAAAACTTTGTCGCTAACGAGGTACTGTACAGCCACAATCAAATATCCACCGACACTTTCCTTCTATCGTGGTAAATATCTTGGTAATAAAGAACAACACATGTATGATTTTGCAGCACCTCATAATAATAATTAAGGGGGTCGAGTTGACGTAAGGTGTTGTATGATTATATTTTGATATGATACTGATTTATTTGCACGATGGAAAGAAAGTGTCGGTGGATATTTGATTGTGGCTGTACACTACTGTACCATAAGATACCCGTATGTGACTTGTTTTGTGGCGCAATTTGGACAAATCAATGAACTTCAATTCACTAATAGAATGGAGTCATCTGTTGTCAGTAGCATAGAGAACTACGATACTACTTTTCCTCGAAACTCGGTCAGCAAACAGTTTAGTACCTACCTGATTGTACGAGTAAGGAAAGTGTTTTGGGGCATAATATTTGGGGAATCAGTAGCCCCCAGGTTGCCAACAGCAGATGACCCACACGTAATGCTGATTTTGTAAGGTACAGTCGGCAGCATAAGTTCGCTTCATTTTCACCTGCGTATGTATCGGCTTTAGTGATGTTGTAATACTATTTTAATGCAGAGATGACAGATATATTTCTCATATGGTAAATTACCTATGTTGTTGGAATAAAAACTGGTTCAGAATGCAACTATCTGGTCATATCAGCAATATTAAAGATAGGTCTTCATGTTGGTAACTTGGAAGGCTACTGATTCCTCCCACTTGTGCCAGAAAACAGAAGCCATCGGTGGTACTAATAGGCGATCTGTTTCGTGGCATATTTTGGAGGAATCAAGAGACCTTCCAATTCACCAACAAGAAAACCTCCCGTTAAGGTGGTAATTCGCTTTTGTTACATTGGAGTGCCTTGATTCCTCCAAAGTATGCCAGGAAACAGGACCAGGAGAGCAAAAATAATGGTGTTCTGTTGCTTGGAATAGTTTGGAGGATTTAGTTGCTCCAAATTCACCAACAACAAAACATCCCCTTAAGTACTGTACATGAGATGGACGCGAATTTTTGCTACCGGCTGTACCAGAATGTTCAACCCCTCCATTACGCAACTCCCCAAGAAAGCGTAAAAAATGAGTTAAAGCAGAACATGAAGGCACAACACGCTATGGACTGTGTTGTATAGTACAGCACACACACACACACACACATACACATACATACATACATACATTCATACATACATACAAACATACACACACACACATAAAGCAGTAACCACATTGCGCAATATTACCAACACACACCAACACACACACACACACACACACACACACACACACACACACACACACACACACACACACACACACATACATACATACATACATTCATACATACACACACACATAGAGCAGTAACAACATTGCGCAATATTACCAACACACACACACACACACACACACACACACACACACACACACACACACACACACACACACACACCAACACACACACACACACACACACACACACACACACACACACACACACATTAGGTCTCAGAACATTATGTCATATGTATTAGTGTTCATAATAATATTCTGATAAAGGAAATTGACACACTTATCTGAGCTGCTGGGTGCGTGTGTGTTTGTTGACGTGCATGGAAGGAAGGAAGGGGCTGAGGCGAGGCTTGGTATGGTCAATGTAGGTATGGACTCGGGGGGGGGGGAAACGAGAGGAGCATCAGGAGTGAAGTATTCCCCTACCCACCACCAACACCACAATTACCCCAACAACACCACAATTACCATACCACAACCCGCAACACCACCCCACCAACAACACCACAATTACCCCACCAATACCATCAAAAACACCACCCAAGGCACTACCACAAACACCACCCCACCAACTACACCACAATTACCCCACCAATACCACCACCAACACCACCACCACAACCATCAACATCACCCCACCACAACCACCAACACCACCACCACGAACACCACCACCAATACACACCCTCCAATAAAAGTTTCACCACACCACAACCACCAACACCACCACCACTACAACCACCAACACCACCCCACCACAACCACCAACACCACCCCACCACACCACAACCACCAACACCACCACCACCACTCTACCACCAGCAGTAACCTAGTGAGACAAGCAAAGGTCCAGCCAAATTAACCTGTCAGACAATGTTTCCCAAACTTCCTTTCCTGGATTTGCGTGTTGTTGTTGTTGGCTGGGGGGCCGTTCGTTTCAGAAGGTAATATACTGTATAACCCATTAGGAGACTTACTGACCACGATACAGGGAAACTTGTCATACTGTTTATGTTGAGAGAGAATATTCAGAGCATACAGTACAGTCACGAGCACTAATAGGGTATACATGTTTGGTTGAAGCTTCGTTGCAGAAGGTAATATACTGTATATAACCCATTACGAGACTTACTGGCCACGATGCAGGGAAACTTGTCATACTGTTTATGTTGAGAGAGAATATTCAGAGCATACAGTACAGTCACGAGCACTGATAAATATACATGTTTGGTTGAAGCTTTGAACAGTCCAATTCACCAACGAACTAAATTCCAATGGAGATCTTATAATGCATTTATTTACTGTCTCTAGGTATTCGAAGCACACCTGGATACTTATTAGTGCTCGTGACTGTACATATACATATCTTTGGTACCTCATTCACATCTCGTTTAGTCTTTTCTTACCTCCACCTCGTTCCTTAATATTCCTACTTCCTTTCCTTCTTCACATTAATTTTTATCATCCTCCATCATTATTTTCTCCACTTATCCTTTATTCACCCTCCTTCCTTCCTTTCTTTCATCCTCCATCCTTCATCCTTCCTTCCATCCTTCCTTCCATCCTTCCCTCTACTTGCTCCTTATTCTCCTTCCTTCCTTCTCTGTGTGTGTCTCTTTCATCTCTCTCACTCTTTCCTTGATCAATACCTCAATCATCATTAATTCTATCTCCTTCCCTGCTCTCCAACCACTTCATTTCTCCCCCAGAACCTTTCCTTCCATATTCCATGCTTCTCTACCTATATCTCTCTCTCACTCTCCCTGCTCACGCCCCCAGCAGTGAGTGAGTGAGTGAGTGACACCCCTGGCTTCCCCTTCCTTCACCCATGCAGTCTGTTGTTACCTTGTGTCCTGCCGCCACTTGCATCCTCTAATTGACTCGCCTTCTACAACTCCTTCTCCTCCTCACCCTCCTCCTATTCCTGACCACTACTGTCCCTTCTTCTTTTTATTCCTCTTATTTTTTCTTCTACTTCGCTCCTTCTTCCTGTCTACTTATTTTCTCTTTTCTTTTTCTGTGTCTGTCCCTTCTCCTTCTCCTTTTTATTCCTCTTCTTTTTTCTTCTACTTCCCTCCTCCTCCTCTTCCACCTCCTGTCTCCTAATTTCCTCTTTTCATTTTCTCTGTCTGTCCCTTCTCCTTCTCATTCTCCTTTTTATTCATGTTCTTTTTTCTTCTATTTCCCTCCTCCTCCTCCTCCTCCTTTTCCTATCTACTTATCCCCCATTTATTTCCTCGGTGTTTCCCTTCTTTTCATCCCTTATATTCTTTCCCTCCTTTTTTATCTGTCCCCTTCATTTATATTTTTGCTCTCTCTCTCTTTTTGCTTCTTCTGGCTTTCCTCTTCCTCCTCCTCCTCCTTTATTTGTGTACTACCTTTACCCTCCTTCTATCTTCAGTCCCTCCTTACTTCTCTTTTTCCCTCCTCTTCCTCCTTTTCCCTCTTCTTAATTAATCTCTACTAATCTTGATCTCCTTCTCCTGTTCTTTTCTCCTCCATCATTTCTTATCTCTCTCAGTATTTATCTTTATTTTATCTTAATTATCGTATGCTACTTCATATACTTGTATTTCTTCCCCAACACCATTTCCAATCCAACCTTTTCTTGTAACCTTTTATGGATTATAATTATATATATATATATTTTATTTTATTATTTTTTTTTTTTTGCGTACATCAGAGTAAACGCATTTTTTCATTCCTATTAAAGCATTATTCGTGTTTACTCTATATGTAGCAAAATAGTACATACATATTTTTTTTACTACAGTGGTGTATAGTTTTCCCTATGATCTACATATAGATATATTGATTTGAGATCTGCTGGTTGTATTCAGGCTTAATAATAATAATAATAATAATAATAATAATAATAATAATAATAATAATCCACATAGGCGTTACTCATGTATATGTTTGACACTTTCCCTCTGTTCCTTAGCTGAGAAACTTTTCCCTCAATAGGTTAAGTACAATCTTCTAATTTACTACAAGCAGCTATTAACTATTCATAATAATAATATCATATGAGAACTTTAAAACATTTGTCAGCAATTTGTTTGAGCCATCTATATGTGTATTGAAACTTATGCCAGCGACTGTACAGGTGAGTGAGTTACACCTGGTCGCATTCCTTCTTTTAGAGAGAGAGAGAGAGAGAGAGAGAGAGAGAGAGAGAGAGAGAGAGAGAGAGCATGACAGTGTTGTGGTGGTCAAGGGTGGTTGAGGTAAGGTATGCAGGAAGGGAAGGCAGGAAGCATGCAGGTACACAAACACGCAGGTAGGGAAGGCAGGGTATAGGACATGGAGGGGAGGGGAGGGGTATGCAGGTAGGGAAGGCAGGGTATAGGACATGGAGGGGAAGGGAAGAGTATGCAGGTAGGAAAGACATGGAGGGGAAGGGATGGGTATGCAGGTAGGGAAGGCAGGGTACAGAACATGAAGGGTAGGGGAGGGGAAGGGTATGCAGGTAGGAAAGACATGGAGGGGAGGGGAGGGGTATGCAGGTAGGGAAGGCAGGGTATAGGACATGGAGGGGAGGGGAAGGGAAGGGTATGCAGGTAGGGAAGGCAGGGTACAGGACATGGAGGGGAGGGGAGGGGAAGGGTATGCAGGTAGGGAAGGCAGGGTATAGGACATGGAGGGGAGGGGAGGGGTATGCAGGTAGGGAAGGCAGGGTATAGGACATGAAGGGGAGAGGAAGGGGAGGGGTATGCAGGTAGGGAAGGCAGGGTATAGGACATGGAGGGGAGGGGAGGGGTATGCAGGTAGGGAAGGCAGGGTACAGGACATGAAGGGGAGGGAAGGGGAAGGGTATGCAGGTAGGAAAGACATGGAGGGGAAGAGAAGGGTATGCAGGTTGGGAAGGCAGGGTACAGGACATGAAGGGGAGGGAAGGGGAAGGGTATGCATGTAGGAAAGACATGGAGGGGAAGGGAAGGGTATGCAGGTAGGGAAGGCAGGGTACAGGACATGAAGGGTAGGGAAGGGGAAGGGTATGCAGGTAGGAAAGACATGGATGGGAAGGGAAGGGTATATACCATGGAGACGCTGCACTACAAGAACATCATTAGTGTCTACAGGTGATTGCTGGCCAGTCAACACGTGCGAGGGACACACTACTATTATGTCTTGCCATTACTGTCTCACCTCCCTGCCTGCTTCCTCTCCCTATTCCTGATTGGCTATACTTATAATACCTCCCACCCACCCACAGTAACCCTCCTTTACCAAAAAAATTATGTATATGTTCTTCTGTCTTACCTTCCACTGTGCTGTACTTACCTCCGCTTCCTTCATTCTCCTGCCTTTCTCTTCCTGCCTCACCTCTTTTTCTTTTCATTCCGTCAGACGTCAGTGGCTGTACTTTCCTTCCAGCTGAACTCTTCCATGCTTACCAAAAAAATATATGTTGATCTGTATTACCTTTCACTGTACCTCCGATCTTATCTCTCATATTTCTTTCCTTTCTGCCTGTTTCCTCTCCCTCATTCAGACGATACCGATTTGATAGTACTGTTTTCCGAAATTTCTAAATATGTTCTTCCTCAGTCTGTCTCGAACCATGATAGTGTTGTAAGTCATTGGGTACTCATAGTCACTCTCTGTCTTCAGTATCCTTGCCTGCCTTCACCTTCCCTGTCTATCCTCACCTTCCCTGCCTGCCCTCACATTCCTTGCCTTCCCTGCCTGCCCTCACCTTCCTTGCCTTCCTTGCCTGCCCTCACCTTCCTTGCCTGCCCTCAACTTCCTTGCCTGCCCTCGACTTCCTTGCCTGCCCTCGACTTCCTTGCCTGCCCTCACCTTCCTTGCCTGCCCTCACCTTCCTTGCCTTCCTTGCCTGCCCTCACCTTCCTTGCCTGCCCTCACCCTCCTTGCCTGCCCTAACTTTCCCTCACCTTCCCTGTTTGCCTTCACCTTCGCCTTACTTTCCCTACCTGAATACAGATAACCTGCCTGTCCTCACATTCCCTGCCTGTCCTCACCCTTCCTACCTGCCTTATTTTTTATACAAATACATGCAGGAAAGGGATAGGATGAAACTAACGACAGGAGGTAGAACACCATCCACAATCAGTGTGTTTAATTAGGATTAGAGGTAATCACAGACGAAAACTAAAGCTCTATAATGGATTGTGTTTCCATCCAACCCTACATGTACACTATACACTTGTCAATATGAATCCGTCACAGTCAGGGTATAGGTGTGACACATACAACACTTGTGAAGAGTATAATGTGTTCGGGTTGAAAGTGTCCTATTCTGATGGTTGTGTATATAGAACATCTCTGGCTGTCTGCCGAATTGTGTACCAGCTGTAATGAGACATTCATAACCGGTATTTTATTACGCTGTGGTAAGAGTTTCTCAGTTACAAGTTTGTAGAACAGAAATCTATGGTGATGCTGCTAATTCCTCCAACCAGTGCTAAGAAACAATTTATTAACTGGTCTATTGAAGTGATCTGTTTCCTGGCATAGTTTGGAGGAATCAGTTGCCCCTCAATTATCCATTATCCCTTGAGAAGCTGAATATCTGCCACCTGGTCTGGAACTACCAAGATTTCGTGTACAGTCAGAAATCAAAGAAGTGCCACTTGTAGATAGGTCAATGTATAGTTGTTTATTCCTCACCACACAGTCATGACTCTCGTGTGAACTCTACACGGTTCGATATTCCCAAAGTCATGGTTGAGTAATGTAAAATGAATGTATGAATATTACTTCAGTACAAGTCAGACGATTGCTGTACAACCACGTGTAATAGTTTTGCAACATTTTTAAATGAATGGGACCCAAAAAATAATGTGAAAATACTGCCACTGGGCGCTGTGTTTTTTTATTTTTCCGATGATAAATATAAGGGGGAAGTTTTGTGTTGGTAAATCTGGAGCAACTGAAACCTGCAAACTATTCCAAGCAACAGAACACTATTATTTTTGCTCTTTAGGTCCTATTTCCTGGTATATTTGGGAGGAATCAAGGCACTCCAATGTACCAAAAAAGAATTACCACCTTAAATGGATAATTTTCCTGCTTCCCCCGGCCACACTTGATGCATTTCTTGTCCCTTACCTGTGTTTTGACTCACGTAGCCTAGAGTTTCTGTCCATAGTTTGATCTGACCCCTTTCTTCTATTTAAAGACCCTGGGATCGTGTATAAAATTGGAGACTTCTGATTCCTCCTGACCATGCCACGAAACAAGCTCCTTCCTTATAGGTGGTGTTTCGTGGCAATATTTGAAGGACTAATTTTTCTCCAACTTTTAGAATACATCACAGAGTCCCTTAACTTATATCTGCTACTTCCCAGCTTCTGCTAAACTCTTGGTCTGGTGTTATTTCTCAATGTAATAAAAATAATATTCCTTCATCTAGTGCAGGATTTTGCTTATGAATGTACACTCGTAATCCAAAATTTGTATCCAGGTCTTGTTGAAGTTTCGAATCATTTGACATACTAGTGAACCAATTACAACACTTATCCTGTCTCATATTTTTTTTGAGCTCGCTTAGTACTCGATCAGGCTATTCGAAGCAAGCCTGGATACATATTTTGGATTGCGAGTGGTTGTCAATAATAATCATCCATATAGGGATAATTCACCTAAGAGTTTGATATCTTCCCTCTGTTCCTTAGCTGATAAACTTGCCAATAAATAGGTTAGGTACTATCTTTTAATTTACTATATACAAGCAGCTACGCACTACTTAAAACAATAACATTATATTATGTAAAAGTGAAAACATTAGACAGCAAATTGTTTGAGATACTCATATGTGGATGATTAAATATTATTGACTACGACTGTACAACCAACCTTTAAAATGATGTCACTTGGTTCTGTGTTTGTAGTTTGATTATTCAGTTGTATGACTTCTTTACCTTCACCAATCCCCTCTCCTTTCTATTTCGATATTCCTCTTCTGTTTATGTCTATCCCATTCATCTGTCTACCAGCTAGCTCCCTTTCCCCATCATCTCCCTCCCTTTCCTCCTGATTTCTCTCTCCTCTTTCACATACCCACATACCCTATATCGATATTCCTCTTATATTTATGTCTATCCCATTCATCTGTCTACCACTTCCCTTTCCTTCCCTTTCCCCATCATCTCCCTCCCTTTCCTCCTGATTTCTCTCTCCCCTTTCACATACCCACATACCCTCTATCGATATTCCTCTTCTGTTTAATGTCTATCCCATTCATCTTTCCTTCTCTTTCCTTCCCTTTCCCCATCATCTCCCTCCCTTTCCTCCTGATTTCTCTCTCCTCCTATATTGTCTCTCCCCTTTCACATACCGCCCCCCCCCCTTGCTCCCTTTCCCAGCCCCATTAAGCCATTCCTTCATCCATTCTGACTCCTTCTGTTTCTCCCTCACACAACCCTTCACTCATTCATTCATTCATTCATCATCACAAGTTATATTATGTCTTTACCTTCCTCTAAATTCTCTTCCACTATCCCTCCCCATCTCGTTCTTCTCTCTCATTCTTCCTTCCTATTTTCCTCTTCCCCCTCCTTTCTGTCCTTTTTGTCACTTTTGGACTTTCAATTCTTTCCTACCTTTTTTTTTTTTTTATCCTTTCATTGTATATATTTTTCTCTTGCCACATGTCATAAGTTCTGTTCTCCATTTCTTCCTTTCTCTTGCCATTCCTCATTTTAAGACTTTTCACCATTTCTTCTTTTCTCCCTCTTTTTTTTTTTTTTCTACTTTCTCGCTCTCACTTATTTTTCTCTTTTCATTCCATCCTTCCTTCCTTCAATTCATTCAGCCTTTATTCCTTGTCTTACTCATTACATTTCCTTCCTTCCTGCAAAATTTTATACGGTACACTTTTCCTATCCCCCTTCCTTCCCGTCATCTCTTTTCCTTCCTCTTTCTTCCTCTTCCTTACTTCCTTCCTCTTTCTTCCTCTTCCTTACTTTCTTCCTCTTCCTTACTTCCTTCCTCTTTCTTCCTCTTCCTTACTTCCTTCCTCTTTCTTCCTCTTCCTTACTTCCTTCCTCTTTCTTCCTCTTCCTTACTTCCTGCCTCCTTCCCGTCATCTCTTTCCTTCCTCTTTCTTCCTCTTTCTTACTTCCTTCCTCTTTCTTCCTCTTCCTTACTTCCTGCCTTCCCGTCATCTCTTTCCTTCCTCTTTCTTCCTCTTCCTTACTTCCTGCCTCCTTCCCGTCATCTCTTTCCTTCCTCTTTCTTCCTCTTCCTTACTTCCTTCCTCTTTCTTCCTCTTCCTTACTTCCTGCCTCCTTCCCATCATCTCTTTTCCTTCCTCTTTCTTCCTCTTCCTTACTTCCTGCCTCCTTCCCGTCATCTCTTTCCTTCCTCTTTCTTCCTCTTTCTTCCTCTTCCTTACTTCCTGCCTCCTTCCCGTCATCTCTTTCATTCCTCTTTCTTCCTCTTCCTTACTTCCTTCCTCTTTCTTCCTCTTCCTTACTTCCTTCCTCTTTCTTCCTCTTCCTTACTTCCTGCCTCCTTCCCGTCATCTCTTTTCCTTCCTCTTTCTTCCTCTTCCTTACTTCCTTCCTTTTTCTTCCTCTTCCTTTCTTCCTTCCTCTTTCTTCCTCTTCCTTACTTCCTGCCTCTTTCCTTCCTCTTTCTTACTTCCTTCCTCTTTCTTCCTCTTCCTTACTTCCTTCCTCTTTCTTCCTCTTCCTTACTTCCTTCCTCTTTCTTCCTCTTCCTTACTTCCTGCCTCCCTCCTTCCCTTCCTTCCTGTCATCTCTTTCCTTCCTCTTTCTTCCTCTTCCTTACTTCCTGCCTCTTTCTTCCTCTTCCTTACTTCCTGCCTCCCTCCTTCACGTCATCTCTTTCCTTCCTCTTTCTTCCTCTTCCTTACTTCCTTCCTCTTTCTTCCTCTTCCTTACTTCCTTCCTCTTTCTTCCTCTTCCTTACTTCCTGCCTCCTTCCCGTCATCTCTTTTCCTTCCTCTTTCTTCCTCTTCCTTACTTCCTTCCTCTTTCTTCCTCTTCCTTACTTCCTGCCTCCTTCCCGTTATCTCTTTCCTTCCTCTTTCTTCCTCTTCCTTACTTCCTTCCTCTTTCTTCCTCTTCCTTACTTCCTTCCTCCTTCCTCTTCCTTACTTCCTGCCTCCTTCCCGTTATCTCTTTCCTTCCTCTTTCCCGTTATCTCTTTCCTTCCTCTTTCTTCCTCTTCCTTACTTCCTGCCTCCTTCTTTCTCTTCCTTACTTCCTGCCTCCCTCCTTCCCGTCATCTCTTTCCTTCCTCTTCCTTACTTTCTTCCTCTTCCTTACTTCCTGCCTCCTTCCCGTCATCTCTTTCCTTCCTCTTTCTTCCTCTTCCTTACTTCCTTCCTCTTTCTTCCTCTTCCTTACTTCCTTCCTCTTTCTTCCTCTTCCTTACTTCCTTCCTCTTTCTTCCTCTTCCTTACTTCCTTCCTCTTTCTTCCTCTTCCTTACTTCCTTCCTCTTTCTTTCCTCTTCCTTACTTCCTGCCTCCCTCCTTCCCGTCATATCTTTCCTTCCTCTTTCTTCCTCTTCCTTACTTCCTTCCTCTTTCTTCCTCTTCCTTACTTCCTTCCTCTTTCTTCCTCTTCCTTATTTCCTGCCTCTTTCTTCCTCTTCCTTATTTCCTTCCTCTTCCTTCCTCTTCCTTATTTCCTGCCTCCTTCCCTCCCTCCCTCCCTCCCTCTCCATACCTTTCTACAGCCCATCCATCAGTCCATATATTCATCCCGATTTTTATTTCCTGCCACCCCACCTCTCTCCTCCTTCCCTTCATCTCTCTCTCTTCCCCTCTCCTCTCCCACCCCCTCCCTCCCTTCCTCATGGCAGGCGCGGGAACCGAACCTGTCTGTCTTCTCTCTCCCCTTCATATTTTGTGAGCCTCTGTACCCTCTCCTCCCCTCAGGATATCAGATTCCCCAACAAAAGTGTATCAGTTCATTATGACACTGCTCCTCCCCCCCCTCCACCCCCCCTATACCCACGCCATACGACCCATTCGACCACACCCTCTCTACGGGACTCCCACCCTTATGCCACCGCCTCTCGTATCACACTGTTTTCTTCCCTCCCCCTCCCGCGATCACTTGCCCGTAATCGTTTCATATGTGGTTCTCAGATTGACAATATGTGGGAAAAATGTTGGGCTGAGATTTTCTACTTTTTTTTTTTTTTCCCCTTCAGGTACAGTACAGTTATGCACCTGAGAAAGAAGAGTACGGTAGTCTCCTATAACATGAAGCTCTTCCTGGCCCGACTCACCCACCTGCTGGAGCACAAAATATCTAAGGTACCTAAATTTTGACTTTGTATTAAATATGTGTGTGTCCAAGTTCACAGCCTCGTATCTGTTTTCTAGCCAGTGTGTACAGCCACAATCAAATATCCACCGACACTTTCCTTCCATCGTTGTAAATATCTTGGTAATAAAGAACAACACGTGTATGATTTTGCAGCACCTCATATTAATAATAATTGAGGGGGTTGAGTTGACGTAAGGTGTTGTTGTATGATTATATTTTGATATGATACTGATTTATTGGCACGATGGAAGGAAAGCGTTGGTGGTTATTAATTTTGATTGTGGTTGTACTATTCTCCTTTTTTTTTTTTTTCTTTTTTTTCTTTTTCTTTTTTTTAATCTGGTGAAAATGTACCAGTTCCTGTACTTAATTCTCGTTTTTCTTTTCGGTTAATGTAATGAAGTCCAAGACAAATTACACACAAAGTTTACACAACTTGGTACCGTACCTATCTGCAACTTATAAACACTGGAATGTACGCAAAATGTGAAATTAAGGTCATATTACATGGAAGATAATTTGTGCACTTTCACCAGGATATAAAATAAGAACTACAGATTAAATTTGACATATTAAGTTTTGTCGTACATAACATAATAGAGAAAGAAAAGTGAGTTGACATGCTTGTGGACAAAGTAATATTCTCAAACTAATATACCTGACAATTCTGTGAACATACTTACCGTCCATAAAACCCCAGTGCATGTCAAAACTGTAATGGTTAGGAAAGGTAGACGAAGGAGATTTGTTATGATGGCTGTGGCTGGGAGCTCCTCGTTTGATACCTGGCAACGAGTGAGTTCTGTGGCACAATATTATGACACCAATGACGAGGAGGATTTGTGAGGAAAGCGACCATCACACTGACTTTGTTTATCACCACTAACACAATGTCTTTTTCGAAATACTCCCGAAACACCTACAAAGTGTACATTCCAAATTTTACTTACTGTGTGATATAATTTCTGTCTGTGTGAGAGAAGTGGCAATTATTCTGACATTGTTTGTTTCAATAGCATCTAACACAACAAATGTTTTCCTAGGCAACGAAAGCAACAAAAATGTGTACATTATAACTATTTACTACATGGTAAAATTTCACAAAGCCATGTTTAGAAACCAACATTAATAATAATATTAACAGACGGTAATCTCATCGTTCATTCTGAAAATCATGGGACATAATCTGGCTGAGATTTCCTAATTCTCCCCTTGTATCTGTAATGGAGACATTGGTGGGGTAAAATGTTGGTCAGATAATAACCTAACCTGTTGGGGGTCGGGTGGGATACGGACCTAAATGTTACCTGTTTGTCCGGCCTTGTGATTCCTTCCCCTGAAACACCACCACGGCCTGGGGTGAGTTTGGACAGGTGGCTCGCTCCTGGGTATGTGTAGGTCTATGGTGTGTGTGTGTGTGTGTGTGTGATGTGTGTGTGTTGTTATGTATAGGTTTGTATATCATGTTATGTATAGGTTTGTATATTGTCAGTACATGTATGTGTTTTCTCTATAATCTGTATTGCGGAAGAGGAGGATTAATTAAGACAACAAAACCCCTTAATATCCTTAACTGGGTAATGAATAAAGAATGAGAGAAATCCAAAATTATGGCCAAATCAACTTGACCTTGGTGGCTGCAGTACAGTTTACAATGGAAAATCTTGTACACTTAGCTGGACGCGTGCTGCATGCTCTCTTGAGGGAAGGAAACATTCATTGACAGAGTTCAGAAGAGCAATGTCCGTCCTCACCTTGCCCTTACATGTTTTTCCTGAATGTCTTCTCGTCATATCTTCTCTCCCCACACGTTTCTTGTTTCATGTTCTGTCCTCACCTTGCCCTTACATGTGCACTACCTGTCCTTCCTGAATGCCTTCTCGTCCATAGCTTCTCTCCTACACGATTCTTGTTTCATGTTCTGTCCTCACCCGACCCTTGATTTCTAGTCCTCTCCATATTTTTCCTTGTCCCCTCCTTTCCTCCCCACTACACTACATTTCTTTACTCTCCATCACTGACTACATTTCCACCCCTCCTTTAGCTCTCAGTTTGTTGTGTAATGTGTGTACATACCTGTCCCCTTGCCAGATCTCACCCTCACCTCTCTCTCTCCTTCCCATCCATCCCCCTATTCCACCTCTGACCTCCTTTCTCTACTGCACCTCTGACCCGCTCCCCTAGCTCCCTTCACTGCAATTATTATCCCCCTTTTCACTCGCTGCATTTCCCCTCCCCTTCGCTGCATTCTCCCTCTCCCCCACCCATTATCCCTTCCCCTCGCTGCATCCCCCCTCACCCCCCCTCCACCCCACTACCCCCGGCGTGACCAGCGGAGCATGGAGGTGGTCACACAGTTTTGATGGAGGATGACGTGGTGAGGGTGAGGTACTGAATGACACCACACTGTCCACGCTCCCACGATGTACACACACACACAGAGAGAGAGAGAGAGAGAGAGAGGAGAGAGAGAGAGAGAGAGGAGAGAGAGAGAGAGAGAGAGAGAAAGGGTGGGGGGGAGGGAGGGGAATAGATATAGAAAGGAAGGACACAGGATATAAGTAAGGGAAACATGGGGAGAATAAATATAACGAGTTGCAGGCGAGTTTTATGTTAGAGGACAGAGTGAGTGTGATCATATGATTATCATCCCATATTCTTAATCCTGTGAGGGGACTGATCGGTGAATATAATTGGAAAACTAGGATGGACAATCCAGTAAGACTTAGTATAATTACCTGACAAGATTCGTCCCTGTTGACTGGTAGAAGGGTCAGAACAGGATAGACGCGAAATATTTAGACAATGATTGACGAATTGAACAAAATCCCTAAAGGAAATTATAATAAGTGCAGATACAATTAATATTTGTATAAATAGGCAGGACAGTTGTATGCACCCAGGAGTTATAATAGGCCTACCTGAATTTGGAAAGGCTAAAAAAAGGACCAACAAACAGTGTCTTAGCAGTTTTCTCATTTCTTATGTTCTTATGACACAAGATTCTTCAGCCTGTTTCTTCAGTCCTGTACACAAATGAGAGAAGCAATATATCACAAGAAAGTTTATAATTCTTTCAAATGTGACAAGTACTGTATCACTCAGCCTTTAGGGGGTGTGGAATAAAGGGACAGGCTTGGGGGGGGGGGGGTTTAGGGGGGTGCGGAGGGTTTTGGGGGTGCGGGAGTAGGGGGACAGGCTTGGGGGACTGGGGGGTGCGGGAATAAGGGACAGGCTTGGGGGTGGGGGGCGCTTTAGGGGGGTGCGGGGGTGTTGGGGAGTGCGGGAGTAGGGGGACAGGCTTGGGGGGGGGGTTAGGGAGGGTGCCGGAATATGTTACAGGCTTTCTACCCACCCCAAGCCTGTCCCCCTATTCCCGCACCCCCCAGGTCCCCCCCCCCAAGCCTGTCCCCTACTCCCTGCACCCCCTTAAATAAATGGTGTATATCGAGGCACAGCAGTGAATATCCAAGAACCCTTATGGGATTTTAAAACTCACAGACAAACTTAAGGGAATAATAAATTTTTTAGTACATTTATTCCTCCAAAGTATGCCAGGAAACAGGACAGAAGAACAAAAATAATGGTGGCCTGTTGCCTAGAATAGTTTGGAGGAATCATTTACTCCAGATTTACCAACAGTGTACTATCTCCTTAATTAATTAATGCCACTTTCCACCCATAGAGGTTCAATTTCTATATGTGAGCCAGAGTGATTGCAATTTATAGGGGAACAGGCTTGGGGTGTTTAGGGGGGTGCGGGAGGTGTTGGAGTAGAGGGGGACAGGCTTGGGGTGGGGGTTAGTGGGGTTCGGGAATAAGGGACAGGCTTTCTACCCACCCCAAGCCTGTCCCCCTATTCTCGCACCCTCCAGTCCCCCCCCCAAGCCTGTCCCCTAATCCCGCACCCCCTTAATGGTTCCTCACACACTTTTAGACAGCCAAGCATCACACAGTTTAGAAAGGTCCAGTTTAATACCAGAAGAGAGCAAGTAATGAAAAGAGAGGAGAACTAAATGATAAGGAAGGATAATGAGAGAGAGAGAGAGAGAGAGAGAGAGAGAGGAGAGAGAGAGAGAGAGAGAGAGAGAGTATGATAAACACCATATGTGCATCAACCAAGCCTAAAAGTAATTAATTAACACGTGAAGGGAAAATGAGGCAAATACAGCAGAGAAATAAAAAAAATGATGAGAGAACCTTTACTTACAATGTTTGGACAAAGATGGAGAGAGAGAGAGAGAGAGAGAGAGAGAAGGAGAGAGAGAGAGAGAGTGGGTGGGTGGAGTAATAGAGTTGAGAGAGGAAGAAAAGTGAAGGAAGATAAATATGAGAGAGAAAAATATTAAAAGAAAAAAAACTTAACAGGGCTGGAGGAAGGAAAGTGAGAAGAGACAAACGATGGAAAAAGAATTGTAGATATAATGAGGGAGACAGAAAAGGAATAATACAGTTGATGTAGAGACACGGATTAATTAACATAGATCAGTAATAATGTTAATTAATGAAAAGAGAGAGAGCTAAATGATAAGAAGGATAATGAGAGAGAGAGAGAGAGAGAGAGAGAGAGAGAGAGAGAGAGAGAGAGAGTAAAAGAGTGTGTGTGTGTGTGTGTGTGTGTGAGTGTGTAGAGAGAGAGTGTGTGTATGCATATGACTGTGTATGTAGAAAGAGAGAGAGAGAGAGAGAGAGAGAGAGAGAGGGAGGCGTAAAAGAGCGTTTGTGTATGTATGTGTGTGTGTGGAGAGAGAGAGAGAGAGAGAGAGAGAGAGAGAGAGTTACAGCAGTGAGACCTGACACGAGGGAGGGGTCACTGGTCAGGTCAAGGAGGACAGGGGGGACAGGGGGGGGGTTGGGGGTTGAACTGGGCGGGTGGGCGTGTGGGTGATGGGTGGCAGGTGCTCTCTCTCTCTCTCTCTCTCTCTCTCTCTCTCTCTCTCTCATCTCTCTCGCTCTCTCTCTCTCCACATACATACACACCACTCTCTTTACTCTCTCTCTCTCTCTCTCTCTCTCACTCTCTCTCTCTCATCGCTCTCTCTCTCGCTCTCTCTCTCTCACTCTCTCTCTCGTCTCTCTCTCTCTCTCTCTCTCTCCTCTCTCTCTCTCCTCTCTCTCTCTCTCTCTCTCTCTCTCTCTCCTTCATGTTCTTTCATCTTCCCTTATCTCCCATCCCCATATACTCTCTCTCTCTCTCTCTCTCTCTACCTAAAGTGTTTCTGCCTCTGCCATGAAACATTAGGTATATTCCTCATATTCAATGTTTATAATTTGTCATAGCAGAAATATATGACTGTTTCTCTCTAAAGCATTTTATGTCGCGATTAGGAAATGTTCAGTTTGACTCAAGTTGGTCTTATATATAAAATTTCCTCGTATGGTCATATCTATCTTACTTCTCTTCTCTATCCCCTCTTTCATTATCTCAAAGAGCAAGTAACAACAAGAAAAGAGAGAGAGAGAGAGAGAGAGAGAGAGAGGAGAGAGAGAGAGAGAGAGAGAGAGAGAGAGAGAGTAAAAGAGAGTGTGTGTATGTGTGTATGTAGAGAGAGAGAGAGAGAGAGGGTAAAAGAGAGTGTTCAAGTTCAAGTTCAAGTTCAAATATTTATTGCCATAGTATTTACAAAAAATTGGATTATAATAATGTATATAAAACGCATGGTAAGGTCTGCCGAGACGAATCTCATTAGCAGATCTAGATAATAAACTTAGTTTACAGCTTGTCCAGACAATATATACATAAAGGTTATGTCATAGTATTAACAGGCAACAAAGAATACAAAACTCAGGAAAATATCACCATCAACAAAGACAATATCACAAACAAATTAGTAAAATATACAGTACCTGCAAATTCATTTATTACAATATCAGGTATGCAACAATAAAAACATACAAATACAGTATAATATCACCACCCAGAAACATAATATTTTAAAATTGAGTCCAGTAAAGTAGCAAAAATAAAACAGTAATAAACATTTAGAATAATGGATCAACAAAATGAGTAAACTTAATATAAAACCAAGCAACACTCAAACACACCACTAAAACAGAACAATATCACCACCAACAAACAATATATACCCCAAAAATGTAACTACAAAATTAGTAATATAAAACAAATAAAACACACAATCACATCAACAAAACAGCACAGAAACAAAAGTAAAAAAAAAAGAAAGTGTGTGTGTGTGTGTGTGTGTGTGTGTAGAGAGAGAGAGAGAGAGAGAGAGAGGGTAAAAGAGAGTGTGTGTATGTGTGTGTGTGTGTGTTTGTGTGTGTGTGTGTGTGTAGAGAGAGAGAGAGAGAGAGAGAGAGAGGTCGTTACGTTGGTCAGGTGTCGACACTTCCGTTTCTCTGACCTAAGATGGCCTGGGTCGTGACCTTCCCCCTTTCCCTTCTACCAACTATACTTATCACCTCCTCTTCTCCCTTCCTTCTACCTCCTCCCTCTTCTCCCTTCCTTCTACCTCCTCCGTACTCCTCTCTTTTCTCCCTTCCTTCTACCTCCTCCCTCTTCTCCCTTCCTTCTACCTCTCCATACTCCTCTCTTTTCTCCCTTCCTTCTACCTCCTCCCTCTTCTCCCTTCCTTCTACCTCTTCTATACTCCTCCCTCTTCTCCCTTCCTTCTACCTCCTCCCTCTTCTCCCTTCCTTCTACCTCCTCTATACTCCTCCCTCTTCTCCCTTCCTACTACCTCCTCCCTTTTCTCCCTTCCTTCTACCTCCTCTATACTCCTCCCTCTTCTCCCTTCCTTCTACCTCCTCCCTCTTCTCCCTTCCTTCTACCTCCTCCATACTCCTTCCTCTTCTCCCTTCCTTCTACCTCCTCCCTCTTCTCCCTTCCTTCTACCTCCTCCATACTCCTCCCTCTTCTTCCTTCCTTCTACTATACTCATCACCTCCCTCTTCTTCCTTCCTTCTACCTCCTCCCTCTCCTCCTTCTACCTCCTCCCTTCCTTCTACCTCCTCCTTACTCCTTCCTCTTATCTTTCTACACCTTTCTACATTCTTCTTTATCATCCTTTCCCTTTAATTCCGAGTTACATTCTTTAACTTCCATTCCTTCTATTTATCCTCTCTTCCTCCCATTTCCCCCACACTCCTCCCTCTCTCCCCATTCTACATACTCTTCTATCTCCCTCCCTGCCATGCACACTCCTCCCTCTCCCTCCCTGCCACACTCCTCCCTCTTCCCCCACATCATGTCATCTCCCCTCTCTCCCCTCGTCCCAAACTCCACGTCCCATACTACAGCCCTCTCGTTAATTCTTCCCCTTCCCATCTTCTCCCTTCCACAACCCTCATCCTCCCTTCCTTCGTTGTACTCCCTCCCACACCTCTCATCTTCCTTCCCTTCGTTGTACTCCCTTCCACACCTCTCATCTTCCCTCTCTTCGTTGTACTCTCTTCCACACCTCTCATCTTCCCTCCCTTCGTTGCACTCTCTTCCACACCTCTCATCTTCTCTCCCTTCGTTATACTCCCTCCCACACCTCTCATCTTCCCTCCCTCTTTTCTACCACCTCCTTGCTTTTTCTGTATATCTTCTTTCCATAATTTCCATCTCTCTCTTTACTACAATATTCTCGTTCTCTTTCACACCCTTTAATTAAATGTCCCATCTTTCCTTCTATTTCCTTCGTACTTGCTGTCCCACCTCTTTAATACCTTCTCCTTCATACTACAGGGACTTTCAGAGTTTGGGAGGTCTTCTTTCATCTTCAAGTCTAAATAATCTCGTGCCCTTCATGTTTTTGTGGTAAGTTCTTCAACACCCAGAACCTCTCATAGTTCCCACTTGTTTATATGTTTGCCTAGCTGACTACACCAATGCGCTTCAGGCTCATTTCGGAGCAGTTGCAGATTTTTCTCCTCTTGAAGTTCGAGTTTATATTATGATTTCAAAGAAGTACACTCGTGATACGTAATTTCTGACCAGAGACGAACGGCAGGCACCACACATACATACCCTGCATTCGAACTCAGCCTCTATAGGTGTACTGGGTGGAGAAATGAACAATACCAGGCGATTTGAAGCTTTCTGCTCCTCACACTCTGGTCAGAAATTATGTATCACGAGTGTACCAGGTTCTACTCCTTGCCATGAAAGAACACTTACGAACCAGTATTTAGTTAAGGAGTGAAACATTATTTTTATAGACACTGGCAAGATTAATTGGCCCCAATGGATGTATTGTGCTATGGCATTGTTCAGCAATATCATAGTACAGTATAGAGAATAAACTGTAGGTGGGGATTTAACCTCAGAATTTTAATATATAACAAAAAAAGGAATTAATCTGTATTAATATTTCTCCTCACACTTTTTACTTCTCTTCCATTCTTCGATGTGTGTGTGTGTATGTGTGTGTGTGTGTGTATGTGTGTGTGTGTGTGTGTACACACCTAACTAAGCTATGTTTGTAGTACGTGTAAATATGTACAGTACTCTCATTATTGCAGTGGTGTGCGGTACGTGTGTGCATAAAAATATTCCTTTACGTGCAGATATTGCATGTTCGTTGACGTGTGTGCGCCCGTGTGTGTGTACGTGTGTGTGTATGCGTGCGCGTGAATGTGTGCGCGTGAGTCAGTTTGCAGACTGTGAATTATGTGTAGGAGTGTGTAAAGCAGCGTGTCTAATACGTAAACACTGTCCTCTGAGTAACTTAAATTGTGAATAAAGTATGCTGTTGATATGAGTTTATTTTAGACGCGTCATGCAGGTGTCGTGGCTATGCAGGTATAATATTACACAGCGTGGAGGTGTGATGTTTCCCTGCTATTTTCGACAGAGGTCCCCTTGATGTGAAGATACAGAACACCTGCAACAGCAATAAAACGAAAACAAATATTCATCGTAAGTCAGAGGCAGTATTAATCCTCTCCCGTCATAAAAAGGTGATTTTTTTTTTTTTTTTTTTTTTTTTTTTTTTTTTTTTTTTTTTTTTTTTTTTTTTAGGGCGAATTTTAGAGCTACTGATTTTGTGAAAGTATGGCATGAAACAGACTATAGTAAGTAGTGTTTCAGTATGGAAGGAGGAAATGTGAGAGCTAGATAGATATGAGGTCATAATGAAAATATTTGTCTGTATGCTTGTGCTTCATTCTGTTATGTTTTCGTGATGTGTGTGTGTGTGTGTGTGTAGTCATAGAATTCTCATGAGTCCCGCCTACCCTTGTGTATTGTTGACTGCCTGTTGACTGACGCTACGGTGCAATGAATTAAAAAAAAAAAAAAAAAAAAAAAAAAAAAAAAAAAAAAAAAAAAATTCTCTCACAATAAAATTAACATCCCATTATGTCAGACTCGTAATGAAACCTCGACTTTTGTACTATTTAAGGGGCGAGTGTTACAGCCAGAAAATTGGAGAATACAATGTCATCCAAACAGAACCACGGAACACAGCACCTGTTGATTGAGTTTATTATTTCGTGGCATAATTGATTGATTGATTGATTGATTGGTATTAGGCGCCACAACATCGAGGTCATATAGCGCCAGAAAAAGGTGATAGAGAGGTGAGAGAGCAAGCAGGCCAAGTTGAATTAGTTGCCTCGAATTTGCTTACAAGATCATGGGTAAAGTCAGAGGCACAAATAAGTATTCAGGTGTGCTTCGAATACCTAGAGACAGTAAAATAAATGCATAGTAAGACCTCCATTGGTATTATAGTTCGTTCGTTGGTGAATTGGACTGTTCAAAGCTTCAACCAAAACCGTATACTTATTAGTGCTCGTGACTGTACACTCGTGATACGTAATCTTTTGACCAGAAACGACATACATAGGCTACCCAGCATTCGAACTCAGCCTCTATAGGTGTACTGGGTGGGGAAATTAACAATACCAGGCGATTCGAAGCTTTCTCCTACTCACACTCTGGTCAGAAATTATGTATCACGAGTGTACCTTTAGACTTTTAGAGGTTGTGTTTGTTTCCGAATGAGCCAAGTACAGTCGAAGAACAAAGGTATAGATAGAGAGGTCGTCTGGGTTATGACAACTACCCTCAAAGTCAACACGTAAACAACCAAGGTAGCGAGAGATAAATAAATGGAGAGATAGAGAGAGAGAGATAAATGGAGAGATAGAGAGAGAGACAAATGGAGAGATAAATAGAGATATATATATATAGATAGAGAGATAAATAAATTAAGAGATAGAGATAAATAAATAGAAAGAGAGATAGAGAGATAACTAAATGGAGAGAGATAGAGAGATAACTAAATGGAGAGAGATAGAGAGATAAATAAATGGAGAGAGAGATAGAGATATAATGAAGATAAATATAGATAGATAAATAAATGGAGAGAGAAATAGAGAGATAAATGAAGATAATATAGATAGATAAATAAATGGAGAGAGAGATAGAGAGATAAATAAAGATAAATATAGATAGATAAATAAATGGAGAGAGAGATAGAGAGATAAATAAAGATAAATATAGATAGATAAATAAATGGAGAGAGATAGAGAGATAAATGAAACGGTATATAGAAAACTGATGCGAGAAAAAGTTGATTTCGGTCATTTTTTTTGGGTACTTAAGATGTAATCCTGTGCTCTGTTTCATTCACTTACTGCTAGACTTTTAATTTGTTCTATATTGTACACTCGCGATTCAAAATATGTATCCAGGCTTGCTTCGAATAGCCTGATCGAGTATTAAGCGACCTCAAGCAAATATGAAACAGAATAAGTGTTGTAATTAGTTCACTAGTATGTCAAATGTCTCGAAACTTCAACTAGACCTGGATACAAATTGTGGATTGCGAGTGTACAGCAGAGGAAGGTTACTGATGAATGTAGGTAGGAGAGATTTTAGAGTCGTAGTCTTATTCTTTGTTGTTGAGTGGTGTGACATTTGTATCATAGTCCGTGGTGGTATAGTAGGAAATGAAAAAGGAAAGAGATGAAGTATAGATAAAATGAAGAAGACAAAGGACAGAAGGGGAATATATAGAAATGAGAGAAGAACAGACTTAATAATAATAATATGGGGTTGTTGATGTATAGAAAGAATAATTGGAAGGAAAATACTGCGAAGGACTGAAGAGAAATTGGAGAAAACGAATGATATTATAGAGTGGACAATCATGCCCGCTGCCATCAGGAGTCAGGTTAATAATCTCTTGGTCTGAAGAACAGTTTGCGTAGTTTCCATTGGCCATGTATGAATTGTTTGAATAATGAAATGTAACAACAATGACAGAGGTAAGAGACACAACCTGAGACTCTGACTATAGGCTACTGCACAAGTATTATTTGTCATTTCAAATTGTACTGACTAGATAGTTACCGTAGGTCACTTAAGCCTTCAATCAAGAGTATAGATAACGTATTTTTCCCAATTGTCAGGAGTAATATATATATATATATATATATATATATATATATATATATATATATATATATATATATATATATATATGATCTTTAGTCCTCCTGTGTCCAAGTGATGATGATAATCTTTTGAATCAAAGGAGAGAGAGAGAGAGAGAGAGAGAGAGAGAGAGAGAGAGAAGAGAGAGAGAGAGAGAATATGGGTCAGAGGGAAGTAACCGTCACTGCCTCGTGGAACAGTAAACCTCTCTCTCTCCCTCTCTCTCAAAGAAAGGAAGGAAGGATATTATGAAGTTTGTAGGAAGAAAGAAAGGATATTATGAAGTTAGGAAGGAAGGAAGGATATTATGAAGCTAGTGGGAAGAAAGGAAGGATATTATAAAGTTAGAAGAAAGGAAGGAAGGGAAGAAGGAAGGATATTATGAAGTTAGGAAGGACGGAAGGGAGGGAGGAAGGAAGGATATTATGAAGTTAGGAAGGAAGGGAGGGAGGGAAGGGAGGAAGAAGGAAGGCTATTACGAAATTAGGAAGGGAGGGAAGCAGGGATGGAAGGGAAGAAGGTAGGATATTAGGAAGGAAGGGAGGGAGGGAAGGGAGGAAGAAGGAAGGATATTATGAAGTTAGGAAGGGAGGGAAGCAAGGAGGGAAGGGAAGAAGGAAGGATATTAGGAAGGAAGGGAGGAAGAAGGAAGGCTATTATGAAATTAGGAAGGGAGGAAGGGAGGGAAGCAACGAGGGAAGGGAAGAAGGAAGGATATTAGGAAGGAAGGACGGAAGGGAGAGAGGGAAGAAGGAAGGAGTTAGGAAGGAATGAAGGGAGAGAATAAGGAAGGATATTAGGACGGAAGGGAGGGAGGGAAGAAGGAAGGATATTATGAAGTTAGTAGGAAGGAAGGAAGGAAGGAAAGAAGGAAGGATATTAGGAAGGACGGAAGGGAGGGAGGGAAGGGAGGAAGAAGGAAGGATATTATGAAGTTAGGAAGGGAGGGAAGCAAGAAGGAAGGAAGGACGGAAGGGAGGGAGGGAAGAAGGAAGGATATTATGAAGTTAGTAGGAAGAAGAAGGGAAGGAAAGAAGGAAGGATATTAGGAAGGAAGGACGGACGGAAGGGAGGGAGGGAAGAAGGAAGGATATTATGAAGTTAGTAGGAAGGAAAGGAGGAAAGGAAGAAGGAAGGGAGGGAGGGAAGGGAGGGAGGAGAGGAGGGCAACAGGTGGAGGGGATTCACACGGAGGCCCAGTAGTAAACAGGAGGGAGGGTGGTCACTGAGAGAGAGAGAGAGAGAGAGAGAGAGAGAGAAGAGAGAGAGAGAGAGAGAGAGAGAGAAAAGGAAACACAAGTACAGCACAAACAAACAAGGGAAACACACACACACACACACACACACACACACACACACGGTTTCCCACGCCTCACACACACACACACCCAACACATTGCATCCTGATCGTGACATTGTGACCCCACCCACACCATTCATTCTCACCAGTCATTCATTCAGCCATTCATTCACAACACCCACACTTCCTCACTCACACATACACACACACTTCCTCACCCATACATA
This sequence comes from Petrolisthes cinctipes, assembly GCA_033782935.1. Classification (NCBI taxonomy): domain Eukaryota; kingdom Metazoa; phylum Arthropoda; class Malacostraca; order Decapoda; family Porcellanidae; genus Petrolisthes; species Petrolisthes cinctipes. The sequence continues at coordinate 57,192 of JAWQEG010002303.1, forward strand.
CACACACACATATACGCACACATATACGCACACGCACACATTCATTCACATTTTTCGGCACTCGTGTACACTGGCTCAAAAAAGTATCGCGCAGGTGGGGTCCGATGGTTCTGTAAATGATCGCTACAGCTCATATATAATAAACAATTAAGTTCGTTTTCAGTAGCCATCGTCTTAGGTGTCAGAATGTTTTACGAGGGAAATGCGCGATACTTTTTGGATCGAGTGTACAGTCATATACCCATGTAGGTGGACATACCGGTAGCCTCTACACTTACACATTTTACACAGACATATAAAGGTCATATTCCATTACAATTTTACACACACGCGCGCACTTTCTATACACGTGTCCTTTCTCTCTCTCTCTCTCTCTCTCTCTCTCTCTCTCTCTCTCTCTCTCTCTCTCTCTCTCTCTCGTGTTTGCCTTCCTTTCTCGTCAATTCTCTCTCTCTCTCTCTCTCTCTCTCTCTCTCTCTCTCTCTCTCTCTCCCAGGAAATCGATCCCCGGCCCAACGGTTGTGAGACAATGAAAGCTTCCTAATTACTGGCCTGAGGTTTCGAATCTCGAGTTGCACAAAACCTTTTCGCCCGAATTGTGTGATATTCTGGACTTAATATTGCACTGAACTTGCTACCCCGTACAGTCGGCTTTGGGAATTCGTATACACCACTGTGACATCAATTATTCGTATACACCACTGTGACATCAATTATTCGTAACAACTAGAAAATTTTGTACAGTAATTTCTTGACACTCAAATTTTCTAATAACATTATTTGGCTAATACTTAAATCAGTCAGCAGAACCATACCTACAATATGTGTAGAATAAATATCACTTTTAAGGGGGCAGTCCATTGTTGGTAAATCTGGAGTAACTGATTCATCCAAACTATTCGAAGCAACAGACCACCATTATTTTTCTTAATTTGTTCCTGTTTCCTGACATACTTTGGAGGAATCAAGGTAGTCCAGTATATCAAAAGTGTACTGTCCCCTTAACTAATGCTCTGTGTACAAATTACTGAGGCCGACTGTACACCCTGGGGAATGTGACGTGATGTGGAAGCATAATTATGTTCATCTCTATTGTGTATAATTATGTTTACGTGTGTATATATATATCAGGAAGGGCAGTCAGCAGTATGGTCATCTCTATAGTGTATAATTATGTTTACGTGTGTATATATCAGGAAGGGCAGTCAGCAGTAAGGACTTGGAGAAAATTTTTTAATTCATCAAACAGTATCTTGAAGTGAAGAAAAAGCTGAGGCTCCAAGGTATGTATTGTACTGTACCGTCGGCAGCTAAAATTCGTCCCCCTCAGCTCGAGTGAAAGGAGCCTGGTAGGTGATCTGGTAACACTGTATGAAAGTTGAAAAGTATGGTTTAAATGACGATTGATCTTTAGTATTAGCCATTTAAACCAATATTTGTCATAATTATCTCATACAGTGTTACCAGATCACCAGGCTCCTCATTAGAGAGCTGAAAGGGACGAATTCCTGCTACCGACTGTACAATATCTCAAAAAAGTATTGGAACTATGGTTTGGTACATAATTTGAATATAATTAGCGATGTGATCTAAAATACACCCGAGACCTTGTATTGTAGCACATGTTGATGATAGCCTTGAAGATCTCAGTTGCCAAGTGACATTTATGCAGTATGTAAGTATGAAAAAATGACGGCATAACGCGTAGGCTTCTTCCATAACTGTATATTGACACCTTATAAAAAGCGAAATCAGTACAGAAACAACATTGTCTTTTCCGATTACTACGGTGTATGTTTGTTATGTATGTACACTCGATCAAAAAAGTATCGCACATTTCCCTCGTGAAACATTCTGACACTTAAGACGATGGCTACTGAAAACGAGCTTGTTTATCATGAGCTGTGGCGATCATTTACAGAACCATCGCACCCCACCTGTGCGATACTTTTTTGAGCCAGTGTACACTCGTGATACATAATTTCTGACCAGGAAGTGAGGAGCAGAAAGCTTCGAATCGCCTGGTATTGCTCATTTCCCCACCCAGTACACCTATAGAGGCTGAGTTCGAATGCAGGGTATGTGTGTGTGTGTGTGTGTGGTGCCTGCCGTTCGTCTCTGGTCAGGGATTACGTATCACGAGTGTACAGCTGGTCACACTCCCGCGAGGCCCACCCAGCGTTGTCAACGTTGGCCGAGATATTAACCCCGAAACACTATATGTAGTGAACTCCGCTTGCTCGAATCATTTCCTGGTGGGAGGGAGAAGTAAGGAGGGATTTGAAGAGGGTAGGGAGGGTGCCTATACAAGAGAGGTGAGAAATTATTCTTGAGGAGGTGAAAAATGAGTTGCAGCTTTAATACAAGTAAGAATATACTCCCAGTTATCAATTGTTTATATACTGACATCGTGTCAATTATTAACATCATTAAAGGTAAGATTAACTTTTTAATATTATGATGTAACACAAAAACAACCTTGGTAACATTATTGTATACTTTATTTGTATAGTATTCAATGGTTATTATCAAACACTAAACACTGAAAAATACTTACACAATAACTGAATAAGAATTATGAAGCAGAATGCTCTTTATTAAATGAAGCAAATGTGAATACCTTCATACCTTAATACCTTAAAAAAAATGTTACATTATAATACCCAAGCTAAGATATAGCTTTTTAAAATAATGAAATCATTCATTATATGCTATACATTAAGTTCCACTACCTTCCAAAAATACAAACAAACAGTGCAAAACTATTGCCATTTCCACCGGCAAATATCTCTGTGACATGATGCTAAATAAACAGTTGTAATACTGTTTCATAACTATAAATTATGCATAAAATACAATACTAATTCGTAAACAATAGTTTGGCACTGTAACACCTTTTCAATCACAACATATTACAATAACAGTTCTCCGGTAACGATTAAAAAGGAGGAAGCCTCATCTCTTCAGTCCATCATATAACTCTATACACAGGGAGTAAGGCTGAGTCAGGGGGATTCATTCTTACGTCCCCAGCAGGTGTTTACTAGACGTGGAGCTGCCAGATTTCGCCAAGCTTCCAACCTTTTTATTGCAATTCATATTTCGCCAACTATACATTAAGAGACAGTTTAAGGGGGTGCGGGAATAGGGGGACAGGCTTGGGGGGGGGTTAGGGGGGTGCGGGAGTAGGGGACAGGCTTGGGGTTTTTTTTGGGGGGGGTTAGGAGGGTGCGGAAGTAGGGGACAGGCTTTCTACCCATCCCAAGCCTGTCCCCGTATTCCCGCACCCCCCAAGCCTGTCCCCTATTCACGCACCCCCTTAAATACAGACACAAGGAGAAAGACCTCACTATACTACACACCTCCCTTTTTCAGCCACTGATGGAATAAGTTGTACAGTTCTGATCACCGACCCAGAGTAAAGACACCTTAAGTCCAAGTCCAGGCTGCCTAACAAATCCAAATGCATGTGATGTGGCAAATGAGATTCCCGAGAAGGTTACAGACACTACATGGGGCCCATTACCTCTCCCATGCAGGTTATATGATTGGTTCAGTTAGCTTGTCTGTTTGTTTGTTTATGAGCAGGATTACACAGAAGGTGGGCCCGTTCGTAGCAACATGTAATTTGATTGTTGGAGAGATTACAAAGTTAAGAATGAGGGAGAAATATATACCGGTGTGTGTGTGTGTGTGTGTGTGTGTGTGTGTGTGTTCCTTAGACAATCCACCGTCAGGGGTTATTGCCTGTCGTGATGTGAGCAATACTTTAAGGGTTTTGGCACCTCTTCGCCCCCAGCCACTCTCTTTCAGTTCTTCAACTGTCCCTCTTATCTATCTATTTCCTTCCTGCTTGCTGTATCACCTTCTGGCGCTATATGACCTCGCTGTTGCGGTGCCTAATATCAATCCATCAATCAATCAATCCTTAAACTATCACATTATTTAGTTGGATGATACAATATTCAGCCTTGGCGAAGGTTTGAGATCCCAGACCAGTCTTATTTTACACAGAGAGACAGAGATCAGGTGATTATGATTTTCATAATCCCTCCTGGATATATAAACATTGACTAGCAAATTCTATTTAACTTAAAACACCATCATGTCTGGGAACCACGGTTAGAAGCTAAACCTGAAGCTTTTCAACAATGATATTGTAGTAACGTTAGGTCTTCACGTATGTACAGCCGGCAGCATAAATTCGCGTCCATCTCATGTACTTAATAATGGTAATATGACCAGATAGTTGCAGTCTGAACCAGTTTCTATTCTAACAACATATTTAATTTACCACATGAGAAGTATATAGGCTATGTCATCTCTGCATTCAAATTGTGTTGCAACATCACTATAGCTCATACATACGCAGGTGGAAATGAAGCGAACTTATGCTGCCGACTGTACATGTGTACACACATGATTTGAAAGTGTGTGTGTATGTGTGTGCCGTACAAACATTATGTGCGTGAGTACCGTATAAGTAGAATGTGTGTGTGTGTGTGTGCCGTACAAGAATAATATTTGTTTAGTGTGTGTGTGTGTGTGTGTAGGTCTGGCGTGTGGTGGACAGTAATGGGTTTACAACTAACCCGTGTAATCTGGAGAATAACCAAGAGGCTGTATAACTTTACTGCACCCACTCGATTACTTGTAGCGTGTGTGTGTTGTCGTGTGTTTGTTGTCCTGTGCGTTTAGTGTGTCTACAATGATAAGAATTAATCCCTTCCCTCTTGTCTGCCTTTGCTAACTCGTGACATTAGGGATGAAGTACACTCGCAATCCAAAATATGTATCCAGGCTTGCTTCGAATAGCCTGGTCGAGTATTAAGCGAGCTGAAGCAAATATGAAACAGGATAAGAGTAGTAATTGATTCACTAGTATGTCAAATGATTCGAAACTTCAACCAGACCTGGATACAAATTTTGGATTGCGAGTGTACATTTTAAGGGATAATCTATTGTTGTGACTTTTTCTATATGTTACCAGATTGCGTTTACAATGTTTTCCATAAGAATATAGAAAAACGTATAATCTGTGTGTTTGAAAGGTTGAGGAGCGAATGTTATTGAAGTTCTAGTGACTGTAGGTTTTCGTGTGTGTATGTGTGTTTTCTGTGTGCAGTGTACGTGTGTCTGTGCTCATTTTTTTTAGCTTGTAAGGGTAAAATGTGTCCGAGGGCGTGTGGATGTGTGTGTGACCTTGTGTGTGTATGTGTGTGTGTTCTTGTGTGTGTGTGTGTGTGTGTATGTGTGTGCGTGTGTGTGTGCGTACATTACAGTGGTCGTGTGTATGTGTGGGTTTTTGGGAGTGTACAAGTGTATACCTCTTACGTGAATATGACAGTCTGCCTCAGCTACTAAGGAAAACAAAGGACTTTTAAGCAACAACAGACTTGTTAGTTTTAACTTGTAACATTACTTGGAGGGCAACATAAGCTCTAGTTCACTGACAAAAGATGGAGAATCCCGCCTTATGTGAGGGAGTGAACATCAATTAAAAATAAATCAACGACTCGAACTTCTTCAACAACAAAAACACATAATGCTTAACTGTATAGGGGTTATGCACCCTGAATCAGATATCTGTTACCACTCAAATACGAGTATTCCCAGCTGTTTGTTGAACCAGAACACTTGTTTCATGACCTGCCTCACAGATCCATAACCTGCCTCACTGACTCATCATAATCAGTTGCTAGATAGTCAGTTTTTTCAGTTTGTGTTGTTGTGTAACCCAGATTGTGCTGAGCGTTGAAATGTACAGGTCATTCAACTGCTATAATACTTTACTTGTATATTAAGGGGGTGCGGGAGTAGGGGACAGGTTTAAGGGGGGGGGGGTTTGGGGGGTGATGGAATAGGGGGACAGGCTTAGGGGGGGTGTGTTTGGGGGGTGCGGTAATAGGGGGACAGGCTTGGGGTGGGTAGAAAGCCTGTCCCCTATTCCCGCACCCCCCTAACCCCCCCCCCCAGCCTGTCCCCCTACCGGGTTCAGTACTGGCTGTTTCCGATGTCAATATGTATATACAGTATGCGAATATATGTATGTATTTACAGTCCCGAATATTATTTCTCTTACACTGAGGTCGATGTACCGGGTTTAGGTTACCCAAGTGAAGAAAGGAACACGAACATAAAATTCTGTACACACTTTGATGCCAGATGTGCAGGTCGTGTCGAACATCTGGTGTGGAAATAAACACTATATTGTGTTAAACAGTTTGGATTTGAAATGTCATCCGTATGAATAATTTTTAGTTTTAGTTTTCTTTCCTAAACAAATAGGAAGATGACATATATATTGCACAGTAGATGGATGATTTACTATTATCTTCTGTCACACAAAACTGTCCACTGGAAATATTATGTTATGTCTCCCAGCAGCTTGTAGCTTATGATCATGAAATCGGATGGAAGAATTGCAACAAGTTATACACAAATGTATAATTCATTTTAAACAACTAAAGATACATTTGCAAATTGAATATGCACCGTGCAGTGTGTGTCTATCGTGGCAACGTGGATTCGTCCAAAGATTGAATGTAAATAGTGAAACACAATGGAAGTCCCATGACACAAGGCGGTATATTCCAGACGTGTAGACCGTCACCTTATGTTTTCATCAGATTTCACGAAAGGACTAATGACGATCACTGTGCATCATTGTGTCTGCAGCTCACATGTATACTATATTTGGAGAGAGAGAGAGAGAGAGAGAGAGAGAGAGAGAGAGAGAGAGAGAGAGAGAGAGAGAGAGAGCTGTGTACATACATAATTTAATTTTACCTTGTTATGTCATTTTTTAAGGAATGGTCAATGAATATCACGGTGTAGGCTGTAAATATTATCTGTAATTGTAAGTTACATGTTAACTTAGTGTATAATTATATCATGAAGTCTTATTCTAACTATAGCTACAACAGAAAGATCTTGAAATACATCACACCAAGATTCTTTGTGTATATAAAATTCCAGTATCCATCTTTCTTAGAGAATTATGGCCTGCACAAAACACACCAAGCACTGTACAAACATCTTTCCTAAATTTGTTAGTACACACACCAAGTACAAACATCATTCCTAAATTTGTTAGTACACACACCAAGTACAAACACCATTCCTAAATTTGATAGTACATGCACACACCAAGTACAAACATCATTATTAAATTTGGTAGTACACAGGCAAATTGATTCAAAGATAAAACTCGTGTCGTCAAATCTGGTCAAAACATAATATGATATAGAGGGCAACCATACTGGACATGAACGTTACTGTGGTGGAGTTTTCATTATGTTTCACAAGTATTATCAAATCATTGGATAGGACAGCTACACGAGTTTTAATTGTCTTTGATATTACGCTAACACTACTGGGTTATATTAGTGAGTGATTGTGTTGGTGAGAGAATCAATCAATGTCGTATAATTAACCCACTATGATTACGAAGAAAAACTTACAGATTAAAAGTTGCATGGAGTCTACTATATAAAGATAGCAATATAGAGAAAAGTGTAAGGTCCTCATCTTGCAGTGATCCAACAATGGCTAATGATAATGATGATGATAGTCGGAAATTTGGGCAGGTGATTTCTTCTAACTATTCCCAGGAACTGGCTGTGTGTGTGTATGTATATATATATATATGTGTGTGTGTATGTGTGTGTGTGTGTGTATGTATATATATGTGTGTGTGTATGTGTGTGTATATATATATATGTGTGTGTGTGTGTGTGTGTGTGTGTGTGTGTGTGTGTGTGTGTGTGTAGTCATGTTCTACAGCCATAAAAGCCCACCATGTGAAGTCTATCCTCAGCTCTATGTTAATACCACACCGGCTGTCCTCTCTTTTACCCTCACACACACACACACACACACACAAACACACACACACACACACTCTCTCTCTCT
>JAWQEG010002304.1:0-35000 GCA_033782935.1 Petrolisthes cinctipes
CTAACACTAGATATGCCTGTCACATCCTAACCCCCACAACCCCACAGCCCCCCCCCAACCCTCCTTCTTCCAAACACACACTGGATGGATCTCTTCACTATCACCAATCATTACCAACAATATAGATACAATAACACACACTGCTGGATCTCTTCACTATCACCAATCCTTACCAACAATATAGATACAATAACCAACCAACATATTAAACATTTCACATTTAAGGGACCCTGTGTTGTATAGTCACCAAATTGGAGGTAAACGAGTCCTTCAAATATTGGCTCGAAACACACACGCACGCACACCTATATGGAAGGAGCTTGTTTCGTAGCATAGTCAGAAGGAATGAGAAGCCTCTGATTTTCATACACGATCACAGGGACCTTAAGGGGAGTAACCTAGTATGTGAAATCGAAAGGCAAATGATCCCTCCAAACCATGGCTGGAAACAGAACCCCTTCATATGAAATTATACAAGGGATGTGTTATATAGCTGAGTTTGGAGGCCTACACTGACTCCAAATTGACTACAAAAGGTTACTTCCCTTAATACAGGCCCAGTAGATCACTTATATATTAGTCTGCTGTGTAAGTGGTAATAAATAACAGAAGCCTTATGGATCTGTTTACATTTGGTGGTGGTCTTTAACGAGGGACTGACTGACTGACTCTGAATGAAGAATGAAGTGTTGTTGGTTGTTGTGGTGGTGGATAGTTTTATTACAAGTTTTTAAATATAATAAATATAATGGATCTGTTAATTTGGTGGTGGTCTTCAACGAGGGACTGACTGACTGACTGACTCTGAGTGAAGAATGAAGTGTTGGTGGTGGTGGTTGTGGTGGATAGTTTTATTATTACAAGTTTTTAAATATAATACCATAAATGGAAACTGCCTACGTCGCCTACAATACGTAATAGCTGATCTACATTATTATTATTATTATTTCACATCCACGGCGACTTATCTTTTGGAATATATTGTTTTTACATAGCTTCCGTTCATTGTCCTCTGTTATAAATGAATACCTGGCCAAGGGAAGTAGGTAATACAGTAAAAACATATTGGTTAAACACTCGTTATGACTGACGCCATTGCAAGGCTTTTCAGAAGACTTACAATCATCATCTATCTCTATACGTGCTAGGCTTAGTCAATGTCAGTGGGTTGGTGGCTATAAATTATACTGTAGTTGGCTACGTGTTCGCTATATAGTCACTGTTTTCCTACTTTTCTTCCTTCTCCATTTATTTACGATTAATATGGTAACCGAAGTCTGATTAACCCGAGAAAATAAGACAATTGGTGAATGTAAAAATATGAGGTAAAATTTATGAGGCTGTGCAGAGGAAAGGAAAGTGAAAGAAGGATTGTGTGTTTGTTTGTATGTGTTGTGTGTTGTGTTGAATGTGTATGTTGTGTTGTGTTGTGTTGTGTTGAATGAGTGTGTTGTGTTGTGTTGTGTTGTATGTGTGTGTTGTGTTGTGTTGTGTTGTATGTGTGTGTTGTGTTGTGTTGTATATGTTGTGTTGGGTTGTTGTGTTGAATGTGTGTGTTGTGTTGAATGCGTGTGTTGTGTGTGTTGAATGTGTGTGTTGTGTTGTGTTGCGTGAGTGTGTTGTGATGTGTTGGTGTGTTGGTGACTCATACAACACAACGCAACGCAACGCACCTACCCAGTCAGTACCCACTCCTTTCATCCTTTCTCGCCAAGGTCATACATTATACACATGATACTTCCTAGCCAAGCACTCACTCACTCACTCTCTCTCTCACTCACTGGCCACTCACTTACTTACTCACTGACTCGCTGGCCACTCACTAACTTACTCACTGGACACTCACTAACTTACTCACTGGCCACTCACTCACTTACTCACTGGCCACTCACTCACTCTCTCACTCACTGGCCACTCACTCACTCACTCACTCACTGGCCACTCACTCACTCTCTCACTCACTGGCCACTCACTCACTCACTGGCCACTCACTCACTCACTGGCCACTTACTCACTGGCCACTCACTCACTCACTCCTTCCTCGTTACCAGATAATTAAGGGGCCCTGTGATGTAGTCAGAAAATTGGAGGATAGCGAGTCCTTTAAACATAGCCACGAAACAACACCCGTAATGAAGGAGCTTGTTTGTTTCGTGGCATAGTCTGGAGGAATCAAAAGAAGCCACCAAGTCTCATAAACGATCACAGGGTCCTTAAGGGGGTGCGGGAGTAGGGGACAGGCTTGGGGGGGGGGACTGGGGGGGGGTGCGGGAATAGGGGGACAGGCTTGGGGTATGGGTAGAAAGCCTGTCCCCTATTCCCTAACCCCCCTACTCCTGCACCCCCCAAAACCCCCCGCACCCCCCTAACCCCCCCCCCCCCAAAGCCAGTCCCCCTATTCCCGCACCCCCTTAATCATTACCACTCCAGCAACACCTTATAGTTCAACATGCATGCTCTGAGCTGGCCTAATTTTTTTTTTTTTGTAGTTTTTATGTATGTATATATTGTTGTTGTTTTTATGTTTGTATGTATGTCTTGACAACAAACAAACAAACAAGCAACTTTTCATTACGTCATTCATTCTTAAGGGAATAGTAGTATACTTTGGGTACATATATACATTAGAGTGCCTTGATTCCTCCATCCAAAGTCTGCCAGGGAACAGGACCATGAGACTAACAAAAATAATGGTGTCCTGCAGTTGCTTGTAATAATAGTTTGGAGGAATCATTTGCTCCTGATTTACCACCAACACTGAACAACTCCCTTCAAGTTGCTTCTCTAATTATGTACTACACTGTTTATCACTGCACTACATAGATATATAATTACAAAAGCATTAAATTATGTTGCTAAATAATTAATTATACTTATACCACACAACCATTCAACTGTCCCTCTTTTCTTTCTATTTCCTTCCTGTTTACTGTCTCACCTCTCTCTCACCACCACTCAACTGTCCCTCTCTTCTTTCTGTTTCCTTCCTGTTTACTGTCTCACCTCTCTCACCACCACTCAACTGTCCCTCTCTTCTTTCTATTTCCCTCCTGTTTACTGTCTCATCCCTCTCACCACCATTCAACTGTCCCTCTCTTCTTTATATTTCCTTCCTGTCTACTGTCTCACCTCTCTCTCACCACCACTCAACTGTCCCTCTTTTCTTTCTATTTCCTTCCTCTTTACTATCTCACTTCTCTATCACCTTTTTCTGGTGCTATATGACCTTGCTGTTGCGGCACCTAAAATCAATCAATCAATCAATCAGTTAAGTTGATATTCTCTTGTTTATGGTGAATTGGAAGGTCTGTCAATTCCTCCAAACTATGCCACCAAACAGATCCCCTATATGTAACATTAAGGTCGTCTGTTTCCTGCCATAGTTTGGAGGAATCAGTATTTCAATTTATTAAAAAGAGAATCTCCCCTTTAAGGACCCTGCATGTAATCGTGGATGAGACTTGGTGGCTTCTGATTCCTCCTGACCATGCCACGAAACAAGCTCCTTCAGTATAGGTGGTGTTTCGTGGTAATGTTTGAAGGACTCACCAACCTCCAATCATCACACTACATCACAGGGTCCCTTTATTAACGAAACAAATATAAATCTTGACACAGAGTTTGGAGGAATCAGTAGTCAACAAACGAATCTCTCTCTCTCTCTCACACACAGACACACTGAAGGTTACAATATCCCCACCTGACTCACTAATGTATGTTTACCTGGAGCAAAATGATTTTTCCTAAATACAACATTTGACATTATCAGGTACGACAGTTTTATAAAATTATACAAAACAGTTCACTTGTGGTTTTGACACTTGACATAAATGTTATTATAATGTTACGCAAGGAATTGACAATATAACAAAATAGTTTGACACATGATTTATTATGTGGTAAAATCATGTGTCAAATTATTTTGTTATAGTGTTAATTCCTTACATAACATTATTATAACATTTATATCAAGTGTCAAAGCCACAAGTGAACTGTTATATAATTTCAGTAAACTATCCTAGCTGATAATGTCAAATGTTGTATTTCAGACAACAGACCACCATTATTTTTGTCCATATGGTCCTACCTGTTTCTTGACATACTTTAACTGGAGGAATCAAGGAACTCCAATGTACTAAAAGTTAGTATACTATCCACTTAACGGGAGATTCTTTTGTGGGTGAATTGGAAGGTCTTTGATTCCTCCAAACTATGCACCGAAACAGATTCCCTATTCCTACTACCACTGAGGGCGTTTGTTTTCCTGCATTGTTAGGAGGAATCAGTTGCCCACTAATTCAATTCCAAAAAATCTGGAAAGAGGTGGTAAATCTGGAGCGCCTTGATTCCTCTAAAGTATGCCAGGAAACAGGACCAGATGAACAAAAATAATGGTGGTCCGTTGTTGCTTGGTGTAGTTGGAGGATTCAGCAGCTCCAGATTTACCACCAACATTGTACTACCCCCTAAAGAGGCCCTGTGATGTAGTCAGAAAATTGGAGGTAAATGCGTCCTTCAAATATTACCATGAAACACCAAATATATGAAAGGAGCTTGTTTCGTAGCATAGCCTAGTCAGGAGGAATCAGAAGCCTCCAATTCTCATACAAGATCACAGGGTCCTTTAATACACTTCCAAAATATTAATAATAATGAATATAGTATAACCCCTTGCCTGGATCGATTTTGGGGTATTATTTTGTTTGTATACATCACGTGAAATATTATGTACCTTCACTGGTTAGTCAGGATAATAGTAGGTAGTGTAGGGAAGGTATAGACGGAGACAAAGAAGCACATAACCTCACCTGGGCACTACGTATGGCATACTGGAGAGACTGGACACAGTCCGACACACTACCACTGCCACCCTGGCCCTGCCCCTGCCCCTGGGTTTGTTGGTAGTGGACTAGTGGTAAAGTTGGTAACACTGCTGGCTGCCCTGGAGCATAGGTACACTCTCCAGTCCCTCCTTCCTTCCTCCCTCCCTTCCTACCTGCTCTATTCCCTCCTTCTTTCCCCCCCCCCCCCTGGAGTCCCTGCTCTCCCACCCTGCTCCATTCCCTCCTCCCTCCTTCTCTATTCCCTCCCTACCTGCTCAATTCCCTCCTTCCTTTCCTCCCTGCTCCCTCCCTTCCTAGCTGCTGGAATGGATGCCCACTCCCTTCCCTCCTTAGCAGCTCCTTTCCCTCCTCCCTAGACTCCTTCCCCCATCCCTTTCCTACCTAGCTGCTCCATTCTCTCCTTCCCACCCTTCTAAACTCTCTCCCTCCGTCCTCCTATTCTTTACATCCTCTTTCTTTCCTTCCTCCACCTCTCTAGACACTTCTTTCTTTCTTTCCTCCCTCCCTCCTTCCTTTCTTCCTCCCCTTCCTACTTCCTTTCTTCCCTCCCTCCCTCCTTCCTATTTTTCTACATATGGTTAAACAGGTCATTATTCTTACACAGGTTATATGTAAAGAGAGGTCATTATTCTTACACAGGTTATATGTAAAGAGAGGTCATTATTCATACATATGGAAAGAGATGTTATTCATCACTATAGAAGTATTGCAATGAATGGTCCACCAAGTGACTCAGTGATTAGCAAAACAGCAAATCTAATAATAATAATGTTGTATTGCAGTTACATAGTCTTACATCTTCTGTATGTTGTAAACTCTCGAAAACAACAGCATGTGTACCAATTCTTGTCGCCAATAGTACAATAAGCCCTCAATTTGAGATGATTGAATTTAGCATAGTACTGTATATAATTTTAACAAAGGCTCATTCTATGTACACTTGGATACCATAGTCTCTAGCCCACGTGAGTCAAAGCCCGATATCTGAAGCAGGTGGTTTCTGGATGACAGCCCACCCAAACCATCATGAGGCTACACACATCTCAAACCAATGGAGGCTTTGGGTGGGCTGTCATCCAAAAACCGCCTGCTTCAGATCTCGGGCTTCAATTCAGTGTACAGTTAATGAAATATTACTTACCTACTAGGGTAATCTATTGCAAAGTCAAATATTTCACTGCTGCAAATTATAGAACATGAAGAATAATATCATACTATAACTATAAGTGTACAATTAAGGGGATAATACACTTTTAGTTCATCAGAGTGTCTTGATTCCTCCACAGTATACCAGGAAACAGGACCAGAAAAAAAAAAAAAAAAAAAAAAAAAAAAAATTAATGTCCTGTTGTTGCTTGGAATAGTTTGGAGGAATCAGTTGCTCCAGATTTACCAACACTGTAGCATCCAATTAACTTCTTTATTTCTTTCCAGTTTAGCTACAGCACTCTTTCTGAAAATTCACTCCAGGAATAATTATTTACAAATATAATTATGATCTTGTAACTTTTTAGTACATACTGTATATTGTACTGTGTTCTCTAATGTACAGTCATGGTCAACAATATTACATCCACATTGGGGTAACTCATGTAAAACTTTTATTGGTTTCCTCTGTTTATTAATTGGGAAATTATGCATAAATAGGTTGCATTATTGTCTATTTACTTTAATCAGATATTCACTACTCAAAACAATAACATCATAAGAGAATGTGAAAACATCAGACAGCAATTTCCCTGAGTCACCCCTATGTGGATGAATATTATTGACCATCACTGTACATTACCTCAAAAAAGTGTCGGCCCTCTTCTTTCGGTAGACAATTCGAAAAATCAGTGATGTGATCAGAAACACCACCTCTACCGAAGCAACACGAGTGACTCACAATTTACAATTTTGAAACTATCCTATCTACCCTCTGAGTGCTGATACTTTTTTGAGGTACTGTACACTCACAATCCACAATCTCTAGCCTGCTAGAGTTGAAGCCCAAAATATGAAGCAGGCGGTTTCTGGACGACAGCCCACCCAAACCATAACGAGTAGCCACACAAACGCCACAACACACACACACACAATACAACACACATACATACACACATACACACATTTCAAAACAATGGAGGCTTTGGGTGGGCTATCGGATCTCCAGCTTCAACTCAGGTGGCCTAGATTTAAAATAATTATACTATACTGTAAATTTACCTTGTTTTATACTTTGTGAAATAATATTATGTTTAAAACATATCATTGTAATTAAAGTTATCAAAGCAATGATAAGCAGAGCCTTACAAAGCTTATCTTATCTTGAAAATGGATAGAATCACAGCTTGATCACTGGAGTTTGTTCTTCAATAATATACACTAGACCCTGGATATACAATGAATAAAATACTTGTATCCACCATTTACTTCATTTTACACTCACTGAAGACCATCAAATGTTTTCCCAGGCTTGTGTTATTCATTACCATACAGTCTATACATATATATAAGTGATTTACTGAGCTTGTGTTAAAAGGATATAATTGTGTGCTAAATTTAATCATCTTATATCAAGGGCCTAATACATCAGGTAATACATTTTTTTATGAATTTAACCTGTACAGATCAATTAATTAAACGGTTATAGTATGAAGTATATATAGAATAGAAGAATTTAATCATGCACAGTGTTCCAGAATCCATCCTTAGCAATATCCTCATTATGTGGTCCTATGAGAGATGTACCTTGTATTGGAGCCAGATTGAGATAGGTACGTGCCACAGTGACCAGATCCTGAGGTGTTGTATCCAATACTAACTGACGGTGTTCAGAGAAATACTGGTCCGTGATTCCGGCCAGAAAGCGACGCGTTCCCTGAGCACCTGGAGACACTGGAGCATCAATATTCTGGAAGGTACCCAGCTTAGCTTCCTCTACATCTCGTTCATTGAAGTTACCTGCCAACACCCATTCCACTGCATCACTGAAGGTGGCCAGGGTCTGTGTCGAATGAGGGTCACGGTAGCTGTAGAAGCAGAAGGGTCCACCTGGAGTAGCCATAGCACCTCCTCCATATGCCCCTCCCTTCTCCCTGATCTCACGGTGAAGGAACCTGAACATGAGGCGAGGCAGGACTCTAAGGGCACCAACATCAGGGTGAAGGTAGGGTACCCCTGGTAATGCCATGCCAGCAAAGTTGACAGGGAAGGGGAACACATAATGAGTCTTGCTTGTGTGTAAAGTGAACTCTTCTTTGACAGGGGGGGAAGAGTAGTTGTTGTGAGTTGCTGCTGATGATGATGATGTTGTGGTAGCATGTAGACCAGACAGGAAGCTCTCTAACCTACTCAATGCCTGTGTGTGATAGTCAGGTGTTGTGTTGACAGCCACTCTCATTCCTTCACGGTTGAGTAACAGTGCCGCCAGTTGTCTCAAATGTTCCAATGTATCGGACAGATCCTTCTTCTGACTGAGGGACTTCATAGATCGTAACCAGGAGAGACCACACCATTCTTCCTGTAGTGCCGACATGTGACTGATGGAAGCTCCTGCACTTGTCATGGCATACCGGTGACCAGAGTATACAAGACTGTTGGATAAGTCTGTTGCAATCATGTTAACTAAAGTAGTAAATCTATCCATGTCATCCAGCCTCACTTCAGTAAACACACGTGACCACAGATCTAACATGTGGTCTAGGTTGTGGTTAAGACAGTGTGATGTGAGTAGAATACCTTGATCAAAATGACCAACATGGTAAGGATGTGGTGCAGTGTGTGTATCAACGTGTAGTCCACCGGTCACTAAGTCAGCCTGTTGATCCAGCTCTCGAAAGTCCATGTGTCCGGCTCCCATATGTGTCAGTACCCCACACAGCAGGGGTACCAGTGGACGTAGGTGTGGTGGTACATGTTGAGTGTCTAATAAAGCTGAGAAATAGGTAATACCATTGGTAGGTGGTTGGCATAACTGTACATTAACCCCACCAGCCAACTGTAGGTCTAATACAGGTGTGGGTGATACAGTGCGTTTAATGTCACTCACACGTAGTGTAGGCAGACTAGATAGGTCCTCTTCCTCCTCTTGTTTGTGTGCCAGAGTTTGTCCCTGTTCCCAAATCTGAATCTTGTCATGCTCACTCAAAGCTGACACCTTCTGGGCCAGTAAGTCTTCCTCAGCTACCTGTAACTGCTCCTCATAGCCTGGTTTGGGTGTCATAGTCAAACTGTACTTGTGGTTGTTTTGGAGGAAGAACTGTCTCACTTTCTCTTGTAGGTACTTGGGGTTCTCATCCAAACATTTCCTGAACTTGTTTATCTTGCTGTTAATCTTGAGGGCTTCCACTGGGTCTCCATCCAGGTTCCATAGTGGTGTAATGGTCATAGCTAGAGCCAGGCCAAAACTGGACGTCTGGTGTTTGAGTCCCAGTTCCAGTGTGTGTAAAACAGCATCCACACGACTCTGGGGAAAACCCTCTTGAGCCACCTGCTGGAATGTGTTGTCTATGATAGAGAGAACCTGGTCCACATCCTGTGGTCGCACACCCTGGAGTCCGATAGTGAAGGATGTGTTGCGGGTGTGACCATCATACCCGGCTGAGGGGGAGAATCCAGAACCAAGTTGTGGCTCCAGTAAGGACTTATAGAAGGGAGCATTGGGACCACTTGTCAACAGCTCACACAAAATATGAAGTACAAAATTCTCAAATGAGTCAGTAATGTTAACCAGTTTGTATGCCACTGCTACACTGGTCTGACCCCCTTCACCACCACCAGCAGCAGCCATGGGGTCAACACCACACTCTACATGGTCTGATCTTCCTTGGCTCCAACTGGGCTCCTCGGGAACTTCCGTCTTTGGATCAATTCGGTCAAAACTGCTCAGATAGTTGTCATTTATAAACTTGAGGTGTTGTGCCAGGGGTTGGTCTCCATAGGTGAAGAAGTGAGCATTGCTAGGATGATAGTGGTAGGCATGGAAGTGTCTAAGTTGTTCCCAAGTGAGTTGAGGTATGGCAAGTGGGTCCCCGCCCGACACAACCCCATACGTGTGTGACGGTAAAAGTCCGTTCTGGAGCTTCTGCATGAACAAGCGCTGTGAGTCTGCAAACACACCCTTCATCTCATTGAACACCACACCCTTGAACACCAATGGGGAAGATTGGTCATTAACATCCTGATGCTCCAATCGCCATCCTTCCTGTAAGAAGTCCAGCTCCAGGAGATTGGGTCTAAACACAGCGTCTAAATACACCGACATCAAGTTCCTGAAGTCTGCCGGGTGTTGGGTAGAGAAGGGATAAATGGTGAAGTCGCTGCCTGTCATTGCATTCATGAAGGTAGAGAGGGAACGGTTTAGCATCTTGAAGAAGGGGTCACGACACGGGTATTCACGGCTGCCACAGAGGACGGTGTGCTCCAGGATGTGAGGCACACCAGTGGAGTCCATGGGTGTGGTGCGGAACCCAACGCTGAACACATTGTTAGCATCATCCCGGGCCACATGGAGGTAGTCCGCTCCCGTGGCCAGGTGTTCCAGGCGGACAGCAGTTAGGTGTAACTCCTTAATCTCCTCCACTGTACGTACCACAAACCCACACACCTCCTCTCCGACCGGGAACTCTGCTCTCACCGCATCACCTGTAACAATTAAGTAATTTGTAAAGCGTAAAGCCACATTCAAAACATTACAAAAAAAAAAGCCTTGTTGTATTCCCACCTTTTAGTCAGTAATGATAAAAGTAATTTGTAAAGCCAAATATTAAAACACTGTAAAAAAAAAACTTGTTGTACTGTATTCCTTAGTCAGTATTACAGTTAAGGGGAGATTTTTGTATTCCTTAGTATTACAATTATGGGACCCAGTGATGTAGTCAGAAAATTGGAGGTAAATGAGTACTGTACTTCAAATATTGCCACAAAACATCACCTATATGGAAGGAGTTTTTTTTGTGGCATGGTCAGGGGGATTCAGAAGGCTCCTACCTTCATACATAATTACAGGGTCCTTAAGAAGAACCACAGAAATGGAAAACACAATTTTTCCCCAACTATTTTTAGCCACCGGGTAATCATCTTACCGGTACCACACCATCATCAACACCATGGATGTTCTTGCATATGGATCAATGTTCACTGGGCCTTACAAGGATAGTGATGTGTCTATTACATTGCTGTTTACATACTGGTTAGGTTAGGTTAGATTAGGCCTAGGTATAATCAAATACAGAAAAAATAAGGGTAAATATTGAAAGAATTACCGTTATTGCGTATGTTTTTTCTACCTTCATTACCCACTTATTTAAACCATTCTAAGACTATTTTCTTCTACGGCATTTTCTCCGCAAATGCCCCATTTCCAAGATAGGGCATATTCAAATTGGGCATTTTGAAATTAGCCTGACCTTACCTGACCTGACCTAACCTAGCCTAGACCGCATCAGACTACCGGGACCTAACCTGGGCAAATTACCGGGACCTAACCTGGGCAAACTACCGGGAAATAATCGTGATAAAGTACAATAATTGACAGGGGTAAAATACTGGGACCCAGCCGGATCTGGCAACACTGCTGCAAAACGGTAATTCTTTCAATAAATACCAAAATAAGGTATTTATTTACTATAGGTTGGTTGGGGAGGATCATAACAAACCAAAATCACTTATAAGTTAACTAACATACAAAACTCACCAATTGATACAGCAGCAGGCTTATTTGGTTCTGTACTTGTCACAGCTGTTCTCTTTGTTAATATTCTAGGACTGTAATTATGTAGTATTCTTTTCCTTGCCCATGTTACATTACGAATATATCTGACCAACGCCATATTTCTCATCTTTATACACGAATAAATAATGAATGTTCAACTACACATATAATAGATACATGAGGGAGTAGCGTCAGTGTTGCCAGGTCTGTTTGACGAAATTTCCCCAACTTTAACATCAGAATTTCCCCAATTTTAACATCAAAATTTTCCCAACTTTAACATCAGAATTTCTCCAACTTTAACATCAGAATTTTCCCAACTTTAACATCAGAATTTCCCATTTTTACCTCAAAACTTCCCTGTTTATTCTTGAAGATAGTCGAACATTTACCATCGTCGTGTTATTTCGTCGGGTAGAAATTTTCCCCATTTACTCTTGAACAATCGTTGTATAATTTCCCCATTGGTACCTCTAATTCTTTATGTTTGGAAAAAATCTCCACACTTGGCAACGCTGGGTGTGATGTAAACAAAGTGGCTGATGACTGACGCAATAGTGAATTTTTTTCCTTTTCAACGGCGTGACCTGACTACCGTTCACAGAGATGGAAGAAATTAATCGAAGAATAGGTCAATAGGGTCAGGTCTCCCTATATGTGAGGTCAGTACTGTATTAAATATCCCATGAAAATAAAATGTAGATTGATTATACATGACATTAATAACTGTACATTGTCAAGTTACATAACGTTAGGACAATATATAACTACTGTACTTTATATTTGTAGCAAGGTATCAGCCTGTTGGGGCCGTATTCAAGAGCATCCGTGGTGTATACGATGGCGTGGTAATGTACGACGGCTCTGTTGTTTGTCAATGGAGCCATCGTATGGACCACAAACGTTCTTGAATATGGCAATCATTTTCACAGTGACATACATACATCCATTTGTCATCGTTGTGGACGGCCATACATTTTATTAATCCCCTCACTACTCTGTATTTATCATTGATGCTGTACAATAATGTCATACATCAGCTAGAAAATAAACATTATGAATAATATTAGTTTTCTATGTCCATATTTTACACTAGTCTGCTATGCCAATATCATGTTTTCTGACATTTTCTGTATCTTACTAGACCTAGAGCGTTTTCTGTACGTGCTACATCTGTATTATTGTAATCTTAGACTAGTGTGTAACCATACTAACCAAACCAATCCTTGAATGACCTTGATCTTGAGGGAGTTGAGGCTATATATATGATGATGGCTGGTGTTGGACAAGTCATGAGTGCTGCAGTAATGAGGAGAATTTGTGGTGTAACCTGTGCCATTAGTGGAACAAGAAGTATACATATATCACCAATGTTAGTAATGTTGGTATTAGTACAGAAATACTGAGTTCACTATTTTAGGGTATTAATTGAAAAAATTACCATTTTGTAGCAGTGTTGCCAGATCCGGCTAGGTCCCAGTATTTTACCCCGTTCATTTTCTGTACTTTACCAAGGTTATTTCCCAGTAGTTTGCCCAGGTTAGGTCCCGGTAGTCTGATGCAGTCTAGGTTAGGTTAGGTAAGGTCATGTAAGGTCAGGCTAATTTCAAAATGCCCTATCTTGGAAATTTTGTGGAGGAAATGCCGTTGAAGAAAATAGGGTAAATATTGAATGAATTACCGTTATTGGGTACGGTTTTTCTACCTTCATTACCCACTAATTTAGACCATTCTAAGACTATTTTCTTCTATGGCATTTTCTCTGCAAATGCCCCATTTACAAGATAGGGCATATTGAAATGGGGCATTTTGAAATTAGCCTGACCTTACCTGACCTGACCTAACCTAACCTAGACTGCATCAGACTACCGGGACCTAACCTGGGCAAACTACCGGAACCTAACCTGGGCAAACTACCGGGAAATAATCGTGATAAAATACAATAAATGACAGGGGCAAAATACTGGGACCCAGCCGGATCTGGCAACACTGCTGCAAAACGGTAATTCTTTCAATAAATACCGAAAATAGTCAGAATGGTCTAAATTTGTGGGTAATGAAGGTAGAAAAACAGTACGCAATAACGATAATTCTTTCAATATTTATTTTAGTATCATTAACCACTATTTTGGACCACTCTAAGACACTTTTTGTCTATGGTGTTTCTCTCGGACATGCCCCGTTTTCGAGATATGCCCCGTTTTCACCCCCAATACAAACATGGGGGACCCGTGGGAATGCGGGGTTATGGGTGGGGGAAAACACGCATTTCACTATGGTTCTGCCTTTATAATACACTTCCTACCATTACTTCCATTGCTTATAGTGATAATCCACGTTCTTAAAGACCCATGCAATCATGGGGGGGCATTGGATAATGCTGGTTTTGGGTGGGGAGACAGGCTACTCCTTAAACTTTTGGCTAGGTCCCGGGAATTTGCCCCGGTCACTTTATGATGGTTTACACCGGTTATTATCCCGGTAGTTTGCCCAGGTTAGGCCCCGGTAGCCTGCTGTGGTCTAGGTTAAGTTAGGTCAGACTAATTTCCAAATTAACCATTTGTATTGGAGGTGAAAACAGGGCATATCTCGAAAACGGGCCCAAGTCCACTTAACCACAAGAGCTACAAGTGTG
Source organism: Petrolisthes cinctipes (assembly GCA_033782935.1). Lineage (NCBI taxonomy): Eukaryota > Metazoa > Arthropoda > Malacostraca > Decapoda > Porcellanidae > Petrolisthes > Petrolisthes cinctipes. The sequence continues at coordinate 14,177 of JAWQEG010002304.1, forward strand.
GCCGCACCTTCCATGAGACCAATCCTGAAGGGACCATAAGGGGGGAGGGAGTTAGATTGCTGCATGCAAAGGGATAATGCACCCCCGTGTGCTGGCAATCCACACAGCTTGGTTGCAGTACATCTCATGTGGATTTTTAATCCATGTGGGCAGATCTCGTCAAATCCACTAGCAAGTGACCAGATCCTACAACAATCTGTATTCTAGCCCTGTGGGGGATGGCAAATATTCACAGAGAATAAAGTCAGCCCCCCTGGGCAGAGTGAGCGGAGTTTTCGATAACATTTACCAAAAATATATTGACGTGTCCATTGCTTGTGGTTATATCCTATAGGTTAAGTAATCTGTATTCTTGAAATGTTTGTCTGGCTTGTCATTAAACTACCTAGTACTGTATTAAGGTATAGGATGGTTCAACAAACTCTGTATAAAAAAACTCCTACCTAGAAATCCTAGCCTTCCATTACAGTACAGTATTGTATTATTATTGGGAGGGTCATCCCTCAAAGATTGCATTTCCATCAGGAATGCCCAAGAAAAGTGTCTAAAATGGTCAGATGTATAGGAAAGCTTCGTGACGATATTATGACAATCTTATAGATATAGGTTAACGAATCAAATACTGTATGATAATCATGTTATTCAAGAATAATGTTATTCAACAGCTGTGCGGAACAGGTAATGGTAGATGGGCTGTCACTGAACTACCAAGTGGCAGGTGATGGGACCAAGGTGGCACTTTGTCTTCCAGGAGCATTAGGTAACTATGCAGCTGTTTTTTATAATAATAAATGTCCACAACTATCCACATAATTATTAATGGCAGATTATAAGAATGTTAAATCTTCGCATAGCAATTATTTCTACAGGCTGAAAGGACTGACTGTATAATTATATTACAATCCCTGCATATCCTTGGTTAACAGAAGACTGATAATTAACATTACTGATAGTTTAATCATTCCAGAGGCATAGTCCTTACTCTTAGTCTTGGCCAGAGAATAAAATTAAGAAGGAATAATCAACAAACTTACATATAAGTCCTGGCACTACCATGTTTCTCAACAAAAAAAACCATTGCATCTGGTCTGACCAGAAACTGCCCAATTTAGCAACTTTGATATACAATATACACCATTAGTGCTCTAAATATTACCGTGTATCTCTACTGGCACTGTTTTGATGACTGAGTTGTGTAGGTAGAGAGGACACAAACTGTACTTATAGATGGAACATTTTCCTTGGAAGGTACCATTGAGTCTGATTTTGCTCCACAACTGAAGAATCTACCCAACCATGGAATCAAGGTGGTATGTTGGGACCCACCTGGTTATGGTAAGAGTCGCCCACCTCCACGAAATTATACCATGGACTTCTTGCGTAATGATGCCACAATTGCAGCTAATATGATGAAGGTCAGTCCTCCTGTTCCCTCCTCCTCTTGTTAAATGTTTTTACGTTTCTAAGAATAATGCACTTCTGTAGTTGCTTACATGTTAGGCCTATACAAGATTAGGTACAGTATACTTGTACTTCTCAACACTTTTTTAAATGAAGAAGTCAAAGCAGGTCATGCAGTTTAGCCATTAATTAAAGAATGGGTTACAAATTGCCAATGGTACCAAAGTAACTGGCCCATCAAGTAGTATAGTGCTCAAGCATTGCACCAAGGCAATACGAAAAGGCAAGTATACCCACACAAAACTATGCTGGGAAAGAAATAGGGACAAAATCATTAGCCCTAATTCATAGCTTGTGATAACATACACACCAATGAGATTAACAGGTATGTCTGACTTGCAGAATCTTGGTTACAACAAATATTCCTTGTTGGGTTGGAGCGATGGTGGTATAAGTGCCATGATGCTGGCTGCCACATTCCCTCAGCATGTTGAGAGGATGGTATTGTGGGGTTCTAATGCATATGTGGTGGAGGAAGATGTCAAAATATATAATGGTAAGAGCCTGATATCATTATCATAGGTATGCTGCTGGTATTAAGATTAACTGTTGAACTTATACAGTTTTAAAGATATGACATTTGAATATGGATTTCTTGGTACAGTAGTTGAGATACTGTACTGATATTTTTTATTATTGCCACTGAGAGTGGAACATACAACATGACAAAAAGGGGAGAGTTTTGACATATTAGCACTAAATTGGTCAAGTGAGGGGGATTATCACTCCTTTACTCTCTTCACAAGTTGCTAGATGATGCAGCTTATTCTAAAATGACATGCTACTTGGCATCATCCCCAGCAATATTCACAATTTAACTGTGCTTCTACTGTGTGTTGGATGCGTTAGGTTTTCCCTTATGAGCTGATAAGATTACTGTATGTCCAGTGAGGACATATAAGAGGCATGTATTAGAAGAAACCTGTGTTGGACCAAATTTCAAGAGTTCTTATTATAACCAAGTTTGATGGAACAATTGATAGAATTCACCACAATTGAGAAGGTCGTATTAGGAGTTGGTGCCTTTTAGCTTATAATTTTTCAACAAGAATTTTGTGATAGGAGATACAGTCCGATACACCAAATTTGCCTGTTCATTCATTCATATAGATTAATGACTTGTGACCTCATGAAAACTCTCCTCTCTACATTCAGGGATCCGTGACGTCAACAAGTGGTCAGAGCGGATGCGGGCTCCCCTGGAAGCAGTGTATGGTAAAGAATACTTCAAGGCGGCCTGGGAGGGTTGGGTGGATATTCTGACAAAAATATTTAAGGAGAAAGATGGTGACTTGTGTAGAGAAGATTTAGCAAAGATATCCTGTCCTACTCTTATTGTACACGGAGCCAAGGATCCTATGGTGCCTCTCTACCATCCACACTACCTCAGAGACAATATTAAAAATTCACAGTGAGTTTGAATATACTGTATTTGCTTGTACGGATTATTGAGTTTATTGCTACTTTTATACTGTATTATTGGCCTTATAAACGATTACCTTTACAGTTATTATCAAAAATAAAGTATTGTTGCTCCTTAGGTCTGTTGAATGAACCTGTCTGTGGAAGCTTTGTACTGAAAGGGTTTATTGTATTTAAATTGTATATATGGTACTGATAATGTAGCCTATATTCATAATTTTCTACATTGACAGGCTGATTATGATGGAGAATGGGAAGCACAACATTCATCTGAGGTTTGCTGAGGAGTTCAACAAAATCATATCAGAATTCCTTCACAAAGATTCGTCCCTAGCATAAAGAACAAGTTTTTAAAATCAAGAATTATGAAACAGTGTAAGTTACTTGTAAGTGTTGTTATAGTATTGTTATTGGTGTGCACATGTGTGTAATAAATTCATGCAAGTGGATATGGTAAACGATAAAGGTTTCAAAGGCAAAGAGAAAATGCTGTTGGTTGAAGTAATGAATTAAAAGTGTTAATGGGAATCAACTGCAAGTGAGGGCCAGTATAGTATTTGTCTTGCTTAGTTCTAGTAATTTTTTCCTCAAGGTTCAGTTAATTGTCAATTGCAACTCAAAATTCATAATGAAAGTTTGGTATACATCTATTTTATGCTACTTGGGCAGTTAGGGTAGAGGATGTGAGGAGACTTGTATAATTGGAAATGAAAATGGCTAGGTGGATGTGTGGTGTTTCCCTTAGTGATAGAGATACAGTATTAACAACATAATTACAAATGAATAAGTGAGAGCAAAATTAGGTACTGAAGACAGAGATGATATGTAGAGGTAAAATAAGATGGTTTGGCCCTGTGAGGAGGATAGAAAATGAAAGTTGAGGGAAAGGAATTATGTATATGAATGTTGAGTAGAGTGAAATAGGATGCAATCCCTTAGAGATGGGAGACTAACCTGAAATGCTACAAATGTCCAAATAGCTTGTAGAGCTGCCATGAAGTGAATGACACATTTCAAAATGATACTTCATTCTGTCAAAATTTTGGTCCACCCAGCCACAAGATCTTTGTTAATGTGGCTGAAGAAAATACTGTACAGTATGTGTTTTCATGCCGGCAGACATGACGGGGGAATAGTGCTATTTACGAATATTGATCCAACATTTAGTTGAATGTGTGCAAAAATACCTTCGTAAAATATTTTAATCTGGGACAATTACTGACTTCTGAATCTAGATTATTTGCAGTTTTCAGTATATCAATTGGAAACAATGACAAGTCCCAGCAGCAGCTCAGTAAATTGTTTTTAAAAATTGTTCCATCACTTCTAGGAGAAACTGTGGCATTATTTTCAGATGATTCCATTATTTAAGAAAATCTTGTACATTATTTACTCCACTGGTGATTAAATGAGTGATGTTGATGAGGGAAAAAATGTTGCCGAGACTCAGAATTTATTAAGGACAAAAGTGTACAGTTGTGAAATAAATAATACAAAATAGGACACAATTTCATAGTTTTATATGATGACTGCATATTTAGAATTCTCATGATAAACCTTTTACAGTAATGTTGTGATAGAATGTCTGTTAGTCTCATAATATCATAGAGGATGCAGCATACACAGTGGTATTAATACCCAGTAAACTGAAAATTATATGTAGCCTTCAAAGATACATCCCTGTCAAACAATAAGGATCCTTTGTATCCACCTTTGTTTTTGATACATAGCTGCTGTTATACATGCATTTTGACATACTGTAAAACTATGTGTTTTCTAAGGCGAAAAGGGGTAAAAGAAAACTATGCATTTAACACTGTACATATGCTCTTGAAGTTACAGATTTAAGGTTAAGAGAAATAAATAATTATAATGCTGTAAGTTAAATAAATAAATATTACAAACTAAGAATATCATAAAATAAATAGTGTAGAGTACGTGAAGCCAGTAGCTGATGCATGTTGCAAGTCAGACTACAATAGATTATAGTCGACTCTTGGTGATGTCTGGTAACTGTTCTCATAAGGATTGTTTGTGAGGAATTCCTGGATACCACCACCACCACCACAGGCTACAGCAATCTGCGGTAATCCACCCTGCGATGCACAGCTGGCAGGATTCACTGAGTGAATCTGCCCTCCTCACACCACCGTAGTGTATTACTCTATTCAGAACCAGTCGGCTTTTCTACCTACTGTACCTCTGAAAATTGCAGAGAATCATAGACCCAAAATCATACCTCAGCAGGGTCTTTATTTTTATCCAGTGTCTTCAGTGTGACACTATGGTACTGCAGTGAAGACGAGTTTAGTCACAAAGTTGTTTCATTCGGAGCCTAGTTTCTTTGTCATTGAAGGTGGATGTGATCTATCAGTACCTCCTTATTTCTTTCAGCTCTCAGAAAGGCTCAGTGTTCACAATGAGAAGTTTATTCATGGTTGTAACTTGTTTCAAAATATAAAACCAAAAACTACTCGGTGCACATATTGAGTGAGAAATATGTAATTGTCATAACTATTTTTTTTTTCACATTGATGTTCTCATCACTGTTTGCAACAGGATATTTAATGTACTTTCTTCTCTGCATGCCTACCTGTTTCAAGCACTGTAATATAATTCTGCTCTGTATAATCTTTCTGTATCGTTTCAGTCAAAATTTCAAAAATATAAGTGGAAATTATACTTTTCTGATAAAACTCAACTTTCTCTTTGCACAAAAACCTTTGCTTACGAAATTCATTCTGTTTCCTGCCATCTAACTGTCCTTTCTTCTTTCATAGTTGCTTGTAATGTCACACGCCTCACTTCTGCAGGAAACGCAGAAGATGGGGTTCAGGACGATGGTCAGAGAAGGAATCACTGCGTGTAGTCTCTGTTGAAGCAGATGACAAGCTTTTAGTGTGATGGAAAATATACGGTATATAATGTGATATATTATATAACCTAAGTAACATGCTGTCCAACTCCTGCCTTGCCATTCTGTCCCACTTCCTAATGGTGATGTGTAAATGGATAGTAAAGATGTGTGAAATGCTGGTAATGGTGATGTGTAGTGGGTAGTGAAGATGTGTGAAAGAGGGAAATGGTCAGGTGTAGTGGGTAGTGAAGGTGTTGCGGAGATGGTGTGGTAAGTGTGGGTAGTGATGATGTGAGAAGTGAGCAGAGAGGTTGGTGTGATAAGTGGGGTTAGCGATGATGTGTTGGGGGTAATGAAGATATGTGAAGTCGAGGTCCACTTTCTTTACTACCAAAAAAAAAAACAACAACACTACACACACCAATTTAACAACTTCACTACGATAAGCAAATAACTACAACCCACCACATCTGCACTACCTCTACTTGCTTCACAACTCCTCTACTCACAAATACCTCTGCAAGCATATTTTGTCACATCCTCATGAACTTCTGCACATCTTCTCTATCCACCTACCATATAGACCGTAAAATCTCATCTTCACTATTTACTACACATCAAGAGAGGGCCGATTTGAGCACACGCAGCGGATGAGAATGAAGGGGGAGTCTGCGTCCGGGAATTTAATTATATATATTAGTTCAGTCAAATATTTAACACGGCAAATCAGATGAAAATTATTCCATTCGTTTTACATCATAATTTAGTTTAGCAAAACGTGTGTGTGTGTGTAACTTTTAATCCTGGGCGTTCTGGTGGCTACGACGGGGTTGCTCTGGTCTACGCCGCCAATGCCTAGCACAGTACAGTTGAGAAGTCATTACAGGTGGGACGCAAACCCTCAATATAACCAACACGTACTAAACATATAATGTGAATTGAGTGGTGACCAACCTTGATGCTGTGATGGGTTGAGTTGTTGTTGTTGCTGCTGTGGAACGAGGAGTGCGGGGTTCTGCAGGAGTAGGGCCATCCTGACAACGGGTATACGCAACAGCTCCGCCACTCCTACACATCCGTCGCCATCACTGTCCAACCCCGCCAATGCCTCAGTCATACCCCGCCACGAGGCATCCTCCTCCTCGCTCAGCAGTGTGGCCTTCACGGAAGGTAGGAAAAGAATTATGGGTTAGGCTACCAAAATTACACAGAATTCTACTACAGCTTATGTTCCTCTCAGTAATTGGGTGCTATTTCACAAATTTTGATGTTTGTGTGTGTGTGTGTGTGTGTATCTATCTTAATCGAGTTCTAGTACCGTTAATTGTCCCCTTGGCCTTACCCATGAAATAATCGTTAGTAAATACTGACTGACTGGAGCAACAGAACTGATAGCGATGGTTTGTAACCATGTAAACCATCACTGTGTATTCATATTTTCTCGTCCAAAAAAGTTCATACAAACTTTGGATAACTAAAAGTATTCAGTTCCAGAAAAACCGCTTTATTGAAGTCAAGGCACAATATTTATATAATCATGGAAATCTTTAAGAGGATAATTTGTGAGCGAACTGAGGCAACAGACTCCTCTGAATGTGCCGGAAACAGATTACCTTGACATAATAAGTTTGGAGAAAAGAGTATAGTAGCCTCAATTAAACAGGTCATGGTTGCCAACTTGCCCCCACTACCCCCTCTTATTTTTGTTATGCTTCCTACACCTCTGTCATTACATGTAAAAGATAAGCATAATTGCTTTGAAGTGAAATATTTTTGGTTGGTTGTAAAGAATGATCGGCAAAGTTAATTGTTAGCCTTGTGAAGATATAACTGATTCCTTCAAACTGTTCCGTAAACCAGACAACCTATACTGAGGAAGGCTATATAGTCCTTTTGCTGGCAGAGTTTGAAAGGAATCAGTAACCTGCAAGTGGCCGACAACAAGTGAGTGTGTTTGTTACTAACCAAAGGTGGCAGGTCCCCACGACGACCAATCCTAGGCAGGTGTTTAGGCGTCTCAGCGAAAAAGTGTCCAGCATCTCCTCGGGCCAGACTCACCACGGCAGCCAACACTAGTGCTACCGTCAGCCAAGTCATACCTGTACAGACACACACTACATGTTAACAATATAGTAATCATGCAGCCAGGCAACTTAGGCCAGATGACAGCTAATGAACAACGAATTAAACACAAATGGAGAGGCAAACAAAATCAGAAAATCTTACAAAATATTACAGTAGTGTTGTTTAAAGTTGTTTTTGAAGCATTAAGTCATCGCTCCCAAGGCGTTGTAAATACCGATATAAAAGGAAGCACTGTTTTGGATCATTACCATTTCTATAATAATTATGTAGAAATAATGTCCACTTAAAGATCAATATTACATCCCCATGACATTAGATTATAAAGGAGGAAGAGTAGAGATTGAGGTAGGCCAGAAAGACCTTGTCCCATACAAAAGGAGGAGACAGAAGAAGTATAAGAACAAGGAAAAGGGGGACCAGAACTCGATCTTGCCAATAGCCATACAGATAGATCGTTTCAATGGTTCAAAATGTTCTTACATCAGTTTAGATAAGTAAGTATATGTGGGCTGATGCTATGAAAGGTATAGGCAACCACTTGGAATGTACGAAGGGTGATCATGACCACAACTGGAAGGATCTATAAAGTTTTTAGGGAATCGTTTCCAAACATATTATCATCAACTTTTGGGAGGGGGATACAACTGCTAGGATTTTGCTGTAGCCAGGCGTTTGATGTTTCTGTATGTATATTGAGTTACTGATATCTATCCCAGCGAGCCTCCAGGCAGACAGTGACCCCCATGCAGTATCTACGAGCATGATTCAACCTTGAGTTGCGTTGCCATCTCCAGACTTGTCGGATCAACTCTTTCAGATAATGACCGTGTCAGTAAAACTTGCCTCAGGAAAACTAACCACATGTTCACTAGTTAGCTAATAGCTTGATTGGATTAAGCAGGTAATAAGCCTCGATTTAGTCCTTATATATGAAATATAGAAGCAACCTTTTCTTTTCTTTACAGTAGTTTAATTGTTATGATACTGGAACAAGAGCCGTCAATAATTCTTACCTGTTCTAACCTCGACAAATGATGCCATGACTATGTGACACGCGACACCTGCAACAATGATGACGGTACAGTACAATAGAGTCTGCCGCTGGTGTGACGGTGTGAGGGAGCAGGTGTGTCGCCGGCTTTTTATATCAGACACAACCACCACCACCACCACCTGGACACCCAAGCCTACATCATGCGCAAGCGTAACTCGCACACTATACGCAATCATGTTTTAGCATTCAGTCCACAGTCATTATGTCCTGCTAAGTACAGTAACAAGTTATAATAAGTACAGTAACAAGTAATTTAATTTTTCGAGCTGACAAGACAACTGCATTTATCAGAATGTATGAAATGTTATGACTGCTTAATTAAAGTTATATTGATTTTCTCTACTGAACAAAAAGTACGATTTATTATATTTCTTATCCCCCACATTATCTGTAAAAGGAAAGACAGGGGAGGTGGCCAAGTGGTTAGTGTGCTACACTTGTAATCTAAAGGTCGGGAAATAGAATCCACTCAGTTGAGGGGCAGAGTACCACTTCAGAAGTTGTAACATGTGTGTGTGTGTGTGTGTCCTGGCGTTGACCTGCACCTCGATAAAGAGTTTCATGAAGCCCATGTCCAGTGTCAGATCATAAGAAAAAGAGATAAACAGGGAGTGTGTGTTTTTGAAGAGCAAAACTATCTTCGTTAAGATCTCTCTAATAATAACATTGGCAATTAAACGACAACATAAAACGGGTCATGGCCAACGCTAAATTCATCTGGTGCTTGATTACCGTATATTTGTGTCAAGATTACCCGGGCAGGAGGTTAATTAATACGGGCCGCCCATATCAGAGGCACGTTCATATCCACCGTAATTATCACCTTGAACCCTATATTTAGAGCCAGGAATGTGATGCAACAGGACTACACGTAAATAATTAATGATTAGCGCCGATACGTCAACTCTCATTCAGAAACATTCAATATCAGGAGGTGTATAATAATTATTTGGTTATAATTTACTTTGATGTATTCAGATGAGGGGTCGCTGCTCTATAAGAAATATCTGTGAAAAAATCTATTCACTCTTTAGTTAGTCCATTTGTATTTGACAGTATTAATTCGTTTGAGAGAGCAAGTCCTGTACAATATATGACAGTTTTCGTGGATTTCAGGGAAGGAATTCATAATGACGGTAACATAGATATATGTGATGAAAAATGATTAGAGTATTAGCAGCATTTATTTATCTATTTATTTATTTATTTATTCTACGATGGAGGGATGGATGAGTACGGAGGCTCCTACATAATATATATATACCCAAAATAAACGATGGAGGGATAGATGAGTACAGAAGTTCCTACATAATATATATATACCCAAAATAAGAGGCACGAGTCTGTAAAATCTAGCTCTCATCCAGCAGACTACATTACGCCACCCCCACAGATAGATAAACAGTTATTACACTTGGCCAGCAGTAATTATCAGTAGACATGTGTGGTATTTGGGTCATCCTGGCTCTTAAACACAACAATTAGGAGCCGATGTGGTTCAGGGATCACTAATGAACAGTATTATTGGCCTGTACCATCGACTGCATAATTCACCAAGTGTATACCCACAGTTTGAGGTATACAATACAGTGTGGTGTAAAAGTAGGTTGACAGTCGCCCCCATTATTATTTTTATTATTATTATTATTATTATTATTATTATTATTATTATTATTATTATTATTATTATTATTATTATTAAAAAAAGACCAGAGACACAATGCTGGGAGAGAATGCAAGCGTTTAATCAATCTGAGGACCCCAGACCCATAAATCTAACCTAAGGAAAAGACGATAAAGAAGAGAAAGAAAGATGAGCAGTTAGCTTAATAAAAACATGTTAGCCCAACTCTTGAAGCCAGCCAGACCCACACCGTCAAAGACAGATTCACCAAAGCCATTCCACAGAGACACCGACCTAGGGACAAACGATTGACTGTACTGACAGGTTCTACAGCGCGGCAATACGTAAACAAACCTATGGGAGCCCAATGTACCACGAGTGACACGAGCTGGAACATACAGAGGTGGCAGAGACAAGTTAAGAGGATGCAACGCATTACTTCTGATTTTGAAGAGCATGCACAATGATGCAACAGAACGACGGTGACTTAGATTACAATAAACGAACTGCCGGTAAGAAAATTAGCATTAGAAACAATCCTATCCAGCAACTTGAGATGGCAGTCAGCTGCTGAACTCCATACTGGAGAACAATATTCCAACGGAGGCAAAACAAAGGAGTTAAAACACAGCAGTAACAATTAGTGATCTCCCAACACACGCCACCCCCCCCCCCAAAAAAAAAAAAAAAAAAATCTCACGTTTTCCCACTGTCGCTAAATTTTAGTTCGAGATTTCAGTACTTGCCGAGAAAACGTCAGAAAGACACGATGCCTGACTTTGCAGCTAGCTACATAATATTATAGATATGTTTATTACTATTACTGTATAATGTGTACTCGCGTCACACATATACAGTATATATCCTCAAAGCCTATAGCCTACAAACCCTTACTCCACTGTTGTCATAGATTTGGTTCACTAAATCCGAAATTGATGGGCATGGAGGTTAATACATTATGATAACTAAATACTACACATTACTAATCATGGCATAATCCAGCCTATATATATTTTATTTTTATAGGTTGAAGCAGATCAGTACAGTTAGTGACTGCTCAGTAATTAATAACACGCTGACATTTTTATTATTTCAGTAACAGATAATTATAATCTATATGGTTTATGTAAACTGGCGCCACTCATAGAAACATGGGGGGTAATTATTTTTTGGTACTTTGGAGTGCCTTGATTCCTCCAAAGTATGCTATATAGGAAACAGGACCAGAATAGCAAAAGTAAAAATGGTGTTCTGTTGCTTGGAATAGTTTGGAGGATTCAGTTGCTCCAAAATTACCAACACAAAACTTCCCCCTTACAAGATCACCTTACAAGCAAAATAAACCATTCACAAAGACCACACTCATGTTTACTGCCACTGAGAACGAATGAAGTGAAGAAGAAGAGACATAGCTATAATTATATTGGTAAACTTGCTCCGACGAAAAAAAATCAGTGTTTGTTTTGTCGTTAAATTCGCATTGCAAAATATTAGGAGATGATCGACGAAGAGAAATTTTCATCGATAAAGTAGTTCATTAATAATAACACCCATAACCTGTCACACTTTTGAATAGGGTATAATTTTTTTATATTCCGTGCCACACCAACCAACCAACCAACCAACCAACCAACCAGCTAACCAACCAACCAACCAACCAATCAACCAACTAACCAACCAACCAGCTAACCAACCAACCAACCAACCAACTAACCAACTAAGCAACCAACTAACCAACCAACCAACCAACTAACCAACCAATACCTCTCGTAATTAATTCAAGCACGCCGAATTCCTTATTTTTGCTAATGATACTTTAATGGTTTCGATTAGACCTTGGATGGGGGGAGTGTTTCTGTTTAATTTTATAGATACTAGAAATGTCAGGGGTGAATGAGTTTCTCGTGTCTGAATTGAGTGTCTTGTGTGGTGGTGGTGTCATGCAGGACGAACTGAGAAACTTTGGTGAAAATATTGAACACACACACACACCAGAGAGAGAGAGAGAGAGAGAGAGAGAGAGAGAGAGAGAGAGAGAGAGAGAGAGAGAGAGAGAGAGAGAGAGAGAGAGAGAGAGAGAGAGAGAGAGAGAGAGAGAGAGAGACACACACACACACACACACACACACACACACACACACACACACACACACACACACACCACACCAGAGAGAGAGAGAGAGAGAGAGAGAGAGAGAGAGAGAGAGAGTGAGAGAGAGAGAGAGTTAACAGTACACCACATGGACAGCAGCAACACATTTATTTAACTATACGAGTGGTGCCATTTTAGCAATAGTAGTATATAGTTTAACAATAGCACTAGACTACTGTATATATTATTATTAGTAGCAGAAACAAGCTCATGATGTTGTCTCTCAGTGCAGCTTATAACTAACTGTATATATTATTATCATTATGTACTGTACCATCATATAATCAGACGTTTTGTCAAGGATCTATTGACTATGCATTACCGGCAAGTTCTAATCTACTACTTTTTATTGTGATCATGGTTGGTTTGGTATAGAATAATACGGGTACTCCACTATTCGCCCACAAATGAATATGGATACGCCTGCCCTTATTTTCACCGGTTTCTGGCGACATATAGCGGTATTTTCACAGTCAGGGAGAGAGGTGAATATCAAGTAAGTTACCCTGCTGCTGGTTCTAATATGGCCACACGTATAGGTAATTAATTAAGGGGCATATATATATATATTTTTTTGTTTTGTGTTGGTAAATCTGGAGCAACCGATTCCTCCATGCAAACTATTCCAAGCAACAAAACACCATTATTTTTGTTCTTCTGGTTCTGTTTCCTGGCATACTTTGGAGGAATCAAGGCACTCCAATGTAACAAAAGTGAATTACCTCCTTAATTAATATTTTGCTGTGGCTGGTTACCTGACTAATTCTATATAAAAAAAACTATAATGCCTCTCTCTCCAAAGTCTTCATCTTCAATTATGTAAAAAAAGTTTCCCCAAAAAATAAAGTTATCAAAGTTCAGAGCAAGACTGAAACTGACGATGGAGGAGCAGAATGTGTCAAGGACTGAGGTTGGCAAAGTTTAGTTTGTCCTGTGAGAAAATGGGTGTTATATAATTATAGGGTTTGAAGTCTTAGTTTAATGAAGGCTTACTATTTTTTTTTCAGCCAAGAATGATGGTGTGTGTGTGTGTGTGTGTGTTTTGTGTGTGTGTGTGTGTGTGTGTGTGTGTGTGTGTGTGATTTGTGTGTGTGTGTGTGTGTGTGTGTGTGTGATTTGTGTGTGATTTGTGTGTGTGTTTTGTGTGTGTGTGTGTGTGTGTGTGTGTGTGTGTGTGTGTGTGTGTGTGTGGATTTGTGTGTGTGTGTGTGTGTGTGTGTGTGTGTGTGTGTGTGTGTGTGTATATTTTTTTTTTCTTTTTTTTTTAGGGGGAGGGGGTAATTAATTTGTACACAGTGGACGGGCTTCATGAAGTGACTCAACGTAAGAAAATGTCAAGGATTATGAAGTATGTTTTGCTTCGCCCTCTCTCTCGATATAATTTGAGACCAGTTTGTTGATGAGGTCGTAATAATCATGTGTCGGGTGAGACGAGGCCGTGTGGTGTGTGTGTGTGTGTGTGTGTGTGTGTGTGTGTGTGTGTGTGTATGTGTGTGTGTGTGTGTGTGTGTTGTGTGTGTGTGTGTGTGTGTGTGTGTGTGTTGTAACGAGGGCAGGTTAATTATTATACAGTACATGGATGGAATGATTTGGGTAATGAAGTAAAAGTAGGTAATATATGAGAGTTCTGGGAATTAATATATAGTACAGTAGTGAAGAGGTGTCCACATAAAAAAAAAAAAAACATGGATACAGAAAAAAATCATGTGGGCACCAAGAAAGATGAAACGCGTTAAAACTAAAGCAAAAAAAAAAAAAAACCACACACACACACACACACACACACACACACACACACACACACACACACACACAACACAGATTTCTAAGAGCTGTTGTTATCTGTATTTAGAGACACATTCAGTTTGAGCAAGAGTGTTTGGAAACCTTTATACCTCCGCCAAAGGGTGAGCATCCTTTAAGGGACCCTGTGTGTGATGTAGTCAGAAAAATGGTGATAAATGAGTCGTTCAAATATTGCCACGAAACACACACACACACCTATAGGGAAGGACCTTGTTTCGTGGCATGGTCAGGAGGAATCAGAAGCCTCTCTAATTCTCATACTCGATCACTGGTGGGTCCTTAACTATTTACATACAGTGATGATTATACAGATTGTAACACCAGTACATTATCATCATTTAGGAAAGTAGCCTATAAATAGCATATTAATTAGGTTTGTTCTTACACAGCATGAGGTAGAGTGAAGTTAGAGTGAGACAGACAAATATAAGATAAAATAATAACACAGTATAAGGCAGCAACATGAGTGACCCATATACCCAGTGTGTTGAAATGACCTCACAAACAATTCATGAGGCAGGATATTCACTTTGATGCACTCCCCCCACCCCCTTCCTCTATCCCTCCCTCCCTCACTCCCTCCCTCTTCACTCATCTCCTTTACCCCTTCCCTCCCTCTTCTTTTATTCCTCCCTCCCTCTCTCACTAATTCACTCCTTTCCTTTTCTTCTTCCCTCCCTCTTCTTTTATTCCTCTCTCCCTCCCTCCCTCCCTCCCTTTCTCACTCATTCACTCCTCTCTTTTCCCCTTCCCTCCACCTACCTTCCTCTCACTATCCCTCACTCACTACTTAATTCACTCCTCTCTTTTCCCCTTCCCTCCACCTACCTTCCTCTCACTATCCCTCACTCACTCCTTAATTCACTCGTCTCTCTTTCCTCTGTCATCACCATTCAATTCCCTTTCTCATCCCTTTAATATTCCTTCACAATACAACAACTACTACATATCCCTACCTTATCTCTCCATCCTTCACTCCCTCCCTACTATATCGTCACTCCTTCCTTCCCTTTTATCTATCCTACACGTCTGTTGCTTTGATATATTTTAGTCATGGGCCTTTCAAGATCATGTAAATCGTCTACAACCTACTATGGAAGTCTTCAGTGTGTTTATAACGAATGAAAACAAACACAATGTAAGGAGTATATAGTGTGAAATGACTGACTGACTGAATGAAAGGACAGGGTGTGTAGAAGGTGAAAGACTGACTGACTGACTGACTGATTGAAAGGACAGGGTGTGTAGAAGGTGAAAGACTGACTGACTGACTGAATGAATGAATGAATGAATGAAAGGACAGGGTGTGTAGAAGGTGAAAGAATAACTGACTGACTGACTGACTGAATGAATGAAAGGACAGAGTGTGAAGAAGGTGAAAGACTGACTAACTAACTGACTGACAGACTGACTAACTGACTGATTGACTGTCTAAATGAAGGGACAAGGGTATGCACATGAAGTAGAAGACTGACTGACTGACTCACTCACTCACTAACTGGTGGGTTCTGCTGTCAATGACCCTCACTGCATTGTCCACGTGTAGTGAGAAGCGGCCTGGTGGGAAAAGGGGTAGGGTGCATGGTAGAAGGAAGGGGGAAGGGGGTAGTGAAGGGCAGGGAGGGAGGGGGGGGGGGAGAGTGGTAGGGGCAAGTGGGAGGGGGTAGTGAAGGGAGGGGGGGAGAGGAGAGGATAGGAGAGAAGAGTGGTGGAGAGGAAGGGGAGTGGGAAACGAAAGGAAGGTCAGAGGAGAGGGAGAGAAAGGAAAGAAGCGTAGTACAAAAGAGGAGAGAAGGAGAAAGAGGATAAAGAAAGGGGAAAGGAGACGAGAAAGAGGAACACAACACAGTAAAAAGAAAAGGAAAGGAGGGGAAGGATGGAAAAGGGAAAAAAGCCGAGAAGAGGAGGGAGAAAAAGGGAATCAGGGAAAGGGGGGATGAAAGAACAATGATTAAAAGAAAAGATAAAAGAGGGGAAAGAAGAAGAGCAGAGTACAAGAGAACTGGGAAAAGATGCATGGGACAGAAGGCAGGGAAAGGGAGACAGAGAAAAGGAAAAGAGAGAAGAAAGAAAAAGGACAACAAATACAGATAATTAAGGGAATACAGGAGAAAGGAAATGTAAGGACAAAAAGAGAACAGAAGAATAGGAAAGGAGGAGGAGGAGGAGGGGGAGGAGAAGGATAGGGAAGGAGGAGGAGGAGGAGAAGAAGGATAGGGAAGGAGGAGGAGGAGGAACAGAGGGATAGGAAAGGAGGAGGAGAAGGATAGGTAAGGAGGAGGAGAAAGAGGAGGAGGAGGAGAAGGATAGGGAAAGAGGAGGAACAGAAGGATAGGGAAGGAGGAGGAGGAGGAGGAGAAGGATAGGGAAAGAGGAGGAGGAGAAGGATAGGGAAGGAGGAGGAGGAGAAGGATAGGGAAGGAGGAGGAGGAGAAGGATAGGGAAGGAGGAGGAGGAGGAACAGAGGGATAGGAAAGGAGGAGGAGAAGGATAGGTAAGGAGGAGGAGGAGGAGAAGGATAGGGAAGGAGGAGGAGGAGGAACAGAGGGATAGGAAAGGAGGAGGAGAAGGATAGGTAAGGAGGAGGAGGAGAAGGATAGGGAAGGAGGAGGAGAAAGAGGAGAAGGATAGGAAAAGAGGAGGAGGAGAAGGATAGGGAAGGAGGAGAAGAATAGGTAAGGAGGAGGAGGAGAAGGATACGTAAGGAGGAGGAGGAAGAGGAGAAGGATAGGAAAGGAGAAGAGAATCAGAATAAAGAAGAAAGGAGAGGAACAGAGCAGAGAGGGAAAGACAATACTGAGGAACACACTTTGGAATTGTAGTCGACATAGTTGTGATTCCTGGGCCAAATATATGTGTGTGTGTGTGTGTGTGTGTGTGTGTGTAGGGGGGAGATTGGTAGAGTATATTGTGTGTGTGTGTGTGTGTGTGTGTGAATGGTAGAGTAGCTTGTGTGTGTGTGTGTGTGAATGGTAAGGTAGATTATGTGTGTGTGTGTGTGTGTGTGTGTGTGTGTGTGTGTGTGTGTGTGTATGGTAGAGTAGATTATGTGTGTGTGTGTGTGTGTGTGTGTGTGTGTGTGTGTGTGTGAATCTAGGAATAATTGGTAAGGACTTATCCATTATGCTCTCATACGTCTCTTCCTCTCACTCCCTCCTCTCCCCTCCCCTTCCCCCCGACCATCACCTCTCTTCTCATTCACTTCTTATTAATAGAGAACATCTGGTGTGGTCGATTTGGAGTCTACGTAAGCCCTCCAAACAACCTGACCTAACTTAACCTAACTTAAACTAACCTAACTTAACCTAACCTGACCCAACCTAACCTAACCTAACGTAACCCCTCCAAACAACCTGACCTAACTTAAACTAACCTAACTTAACCTAACCTGACCCAACCTAATCTAACCTAACGTAACTCCTCCAAACAACCTGATCTAACCTAACCTAACTTAAACTAACCTAACTTAACCTAACCTAAACTAACCTAACGTAACCTCTCCAAACAACCTAACCTAACCTAAACTAACCTAACATAACCTAACCTGACCCAACCTGACCCAACCTAATCTAACCTAACGTAACCCCTCCAAAAAAACAAACCTATAACCTAACTCAGCCTAACCTAACCTAACTTAACCTAATCTAATATACCTAACCTAACCTAAGCTAACCTAACCTAAGCTAAGCTGATCTAATCTAATCTAATCTAATCTAATCTACCCTACCTTACATTATACCACAATACAGAACGTTATCATTTCAGAAGCTGCTTTGGGACACAATCTTTAGGAATTGTAACATGATATTTTCAAGAGGAACGACAGGGAGCAGGATTTTGTTATCACAGAAAAATATCAATCGTACTTTAATTCAATACAAACTCTGCGGATTTTAACCCCCACGTTTATATGACTCTACCTCACAGGGACCCATTTTATAATTATTGCAAGTCGATAAATAAACAACTGAACGAAAGAAGTGAATTGCATATTGTTGACTCTGACTGAATTTTGTGACGGTGGTTTGTTTTTTTTACGTGTAGCAGCGAGGATCGAACTCGGGTCAAAGTGGTGCCAGGCAGGTTGAAGACGGTACCACTCAGGGGATAGTATATTTTGGGTATACTTTGGAACGCCTTGATTCCTCCAAAGTATGCCAGGGAACAGGACCAGCTGAACAGAGATAATGGTGACCTGTTGCTTGGAATAATTTGGAGGAATCATCAGTTTCTCCAGATTTACCAACACTATAGTACTATCCTCTTCACCCGGTACTCGTGACACAGCTAAACGAAGGGGTCATGTTCCTTGTCGAACTGGACGGACATAAGCTACACATACATTGTTCAAAGGTGTCCAACCCATACGGAATTACAGTCACTATGAAATCCGAATAATGGCCTTGGAAACTGACTACGTATACCACAAACCCGGTGCCGGTTGTTACTCCATCAGATGGCAGGGTTTGGACTGTCTACAAAAACATAAAAGAAAAAACCCATCTCATTTATTCATAACCCTGATAAGCATAATTATTATGAGCCAGTTCACTCCCATTCAGAAAACAAAAACCCCACTCTCTTTATTATCGAACTAACTTGGACAGTCCACAGTTAAGTTTTATGTCATTGGTAAAGGTCATTGATCTGTCGCGTGGTGTTGATGTAACCGAGGCATCAGAGCTGACAGACGTGAGTAGTGAGTGAGACGACACGTTAACGGGGAAATTTTGTGTTGGTAAATCTGGAGCAATTGATTCCTCCAAACTATTCCAAGCAACAGAACACAATTATTATTTTTGTTCATCTGGTCCTGTTTCCTGTCATACTTTGGAGGAATCAAGGCACTCCAATGTAACAAAAGTGAAGTAATTAGCCCCTTAACGGATGACATATGTTGTAGTCAGGAATCGTTAACACAAACTTATACAAAACCTGAATGAATGAATGAATGAAAAGAGGAAGATAGAAAACGGCGTGTACCTCAAAATATGTGTAGATAAAGTTCGCTTCCTTTCCCTCACATAATGAACAAGGTGAATCAGTTTCATGCTTGACCAACGAGTAAATGTGTGAGGAAAACAACATAACAGTGACACTTACCTATGGTTGGCTGGCTGGATGGACGAATGATTGGCTTGGTAGTGGTGGTGGTGATGGTGGGAGAGGACAGTTGCAGGCAGGAGGATATGTTGGAGGAGTAGTAGGAGGCGTGGACGTCTGGGTATATGTCACCAGTCAGTCCCTCTCACTACAGCCCACCACTCACTCACTCACTCACTCACTCACACTGTTCTCGCTTATTTCTTCTCTTCTGGGTGGGATCAGGGTTGAGTGGGTGTGTTCTGGGTGGATTGACTCTCTTGGTGGGCGTACAAACAAGTCTGGTGGATGTGTAAAGTATCCTAGTGCTGGGTGTGCTGTTTGTCTTTGTGGGTGTGTGGTTGTGTGGGGTGGATTCTCCTGGTGGGCGTGCAAAATGGTTTTAATGCCGTAAAGACCGTCGTAGTTAGCTTGAACAAAATGTGGGCGTATTGACTGTTCTGGTGGATACGTGAAACTTAATGTCCTGCAAATAGGTGGGTGGACGACTAGTACTTCAGGAGGGAGAGTGGAATGCCTTGTTGGTGGTCAGTATGTTGGTCAGTATGTCCCCCAAGTTGATATATAGCACGTAAAATGCCTTGAAGGTGGAGAGGTAACCAGTCCTGTTCTGTCTTGTATAATATAGGTGGTTGTGTTCGAGTTGTGGTGTACCCGAAACAATGTGTTGTGTGTGCAGCTGTGACGACTCAAGTGGGTATCTGGCAGGGAGGGTATACACGGGTAGGATGAAGTGTGGTGATGGCTTGCTTGTCCGCGACCCGTGTGTGTGTGTGAGGGTTGGGCATGAGGGCACCTTATTTACATAGTCGGAGTGAGGGTGGCCATGCAGTGTGCCACGCCTACACACACACACACACATGCATACACACACACACACACACACACACACACACCGAGGTCAGCGTTCGTCACCATTGCTTCCTCTTCCTTTCATACACTTTATTCGAATCTCACCTTCGTGTTTCCTCATTTTATCCTTCCCCCCCAACACACACACACGACCACACACACACACATATACACTGTTCTCTTTTGTTTATTCCCTGCCATACATCACATATATACACAAACCACCCCCACACCTATTCACTGTCTCCTCCTGTTCCCTCAGTCTCCACACACTTCATTTGTCTTCACTTCACACCTGTACACACGTTGACCCCGGCCCCCTCAATCTCCCTCCTCACGTTTAACTACCGCATAAACTAACTAATTTCTTTTTCCCTACGCATCCCCTTCAGTATAACGACTGGTGTT
>JAWQEG010002304.1:37500-74912 GCA_033782935.1 Petrolisthes cinctipes
TATAATGTGTGTCGAAACTGTGGAGAGTAAGACATAGTATGTACTGCGAAATAAGTGAGACCGCCATCATGACAGACAACAGCTGCATATTCGGGAGAACCATAAATTCCTTCTCTTAATCAGGAGTTTCTCGTGTGTTTCTCCTTGGTTTCTTATCACCTTACGGATCCAAAAAAAGGACAAACCAGGAAGTTTGTCTGTGTTAGAACATCTCACCATGCAGCAAAACCGTGACCTTCTTAAATATCCCCTTAAAGGAGGTCTAACACTCGTCTACTATTCGTTTCAGCGCCGGACAGACGCTGTTTTTCGCAAATATCTCCTAAACGAATCGTTATATCAATATAATATTTTAGCACACTATCTTTAACACCCGGACCTAATTTATGGCTGACATACCATATTACTATATGTGTTATGTTAGGAGTTTACCGAGTCCAGTCATCATATCTAAGGCGTTATAGAGAATGGGACGAGTGTGGGGTACTCGTGTAACCCCTCCACCAACACCCCCCACACCACCCCTTCCTTCCCTACCCCATTATCACATTATCCCCCTCCCCGTTTCACTCTTCACCCCCCTATATATATATACACCATCCCCCTTCCATCTTTGATTATTTTTTCTTATTCTAATTACGTACATAAATAATAGTTACATATGACAGTATGTATATACGTATCGTTCATTAGTAATATTGTTTAATAGAGTTACTGTTGTGTGTGGACATGAAAACCTGGCAGTACAGTTGCGGCACATAATAGTCCTTGACCAGGGTGTAAGGGGAAGTCTGGTCAAGGACTATATGCCGCGACTGTACATCCAAACAACTCCATTACAATTCAGTCCAAATATCGGTAATTGCTATGCTCAACCACGTGTAATCGGGACTACACACACACACACACACACACACACACGAGGTATACAGTAGCTGGATCCGCATGACATTCAACCCAAATGTTAGCTCGTTTCTACAAATGTGTGTACACTAATGTCAACAATTGGACTGCCATACCTAGCGGGGCTCTAGCTAAGTGTTGGGAGGGAGAAGTAAAGGGAAGGGGTTGTTGAGTGAGAATGGGAGGAAGGACACTGACTCGGGTTGGCTAAAAAAAGATGTGGAAAAAAAAAAAAAAGGTAATGACACGAGAGAAACACATTAATTAAGTGACCGGTTAAGAGGGCAGTAGGCTACAGTGTTGGTTTATTAGAGCGCCTTGATTCCTCCAAACTATGCCAGGAAAACAGGCCCAGATGAACGAAAATAATGGTGATTGGTTTGTTGCCTGGAATAGTTTGGAGGAATCAGTTGCTCCGGATTTACCGACGCTGTACTTCTCCCTTACATACTGCGCACATGAGGACGGAGAAATGAATACTACGCACGTGAGGCTTGGGAAGTGAATAATTGATTAAGATAAAAGGGAAATGGACACTGAAGCTGTGAAGGATTGCACCACGTAAGCAGGAGTGAGGTTACAAAACGAGGGGTGAGAGGGAAGGACGGTAAAGGCAGCAAAGTGGAGGGAGGGTGATTGGGTGCAAGGAAGGGGCCGGGTAAAGGTGCGAGTGTAAATGATAACTGATACAATGAGTGTAATGATATGGATAAAATACAGTTCAGTTCAGGTATAGGAGCAGAAGATGGTAGGTCGTAAATGATATGGATAAAATACAGTTCAGTTTAAAGTATAGGAGCAGAAGAGGGTAGGTAGTAAACACAGAGGGTATTAAAATATAGGAATAGGGAGTGTGGGCAGAAGACTGAAGGGAAGGAAGGGAGGAAGGGAGCAGTGAGTACAGTAGCCTAATGATGCTCTATCACTCTGAAGTTACGCGTTGGTGGTTCTAGGAAAGGATACTGGGGCTGCCTGGCTGACACACCTGTGCAATGAGTGGTAATGGGAAAGGAAGGTAGCTGGGGTTAGGAGTGAGATGACAGCAAAACAACGATACACACACACACACACACATGCTATCAAAACTACTACTAAAATCAATATCATATTTTACCAGTACCCATTACGACTACCCATACTACTGACGGTATACTACTTCTACAAAACAACAACAACAACAACAACTACTACTACTACTACTACTCATCCTCCTCCCACTGCTACTATTACTCGTACTACTACTACTACTACTACTACTGTACTACTACCATCACCTGCCAAACAAGCACACACTTCCTACACTGTTATCAGCGGAAACACACTCGGAACAACAGTAGGGGCGGGGCGGGGAAAGTTGAGCTGGGGGCTTATCCCTGCTGACGGTGGTGCCAGTGGAACCCAAAGATTACACCACTCCCTGCCCGCGCCTCATCACCAAACACCAGTTGTACACTCCCACTAGGATTCCTATTTTTTTCGGCCAAATGCGGATGAGTAAAAACGAGCATTTATAATCTCCTGTATATAAAAACCTAAACCAACTAAATCTATTATATTATTTTTTCGTTTACCAGGATAATAATTATGTTAGTACAGGCAATGAGTTTCCAGAACGTTGCTAAATTTAAATCTATATACAAAATGTAATTATTGCAGTAACAACATAAATATCATCATTATCAATATCCCATTTTTCTTTTCCTCACGAGATGGGAGCTCTGGAGTCAGGGATGAGTAGGCTACCATACTCACTCCTTCATGCACTAGCTCCTCTTACAGTCTCTATATAGTTAACCTTCAAGTTCCAACCAGCAGTGTTTTATCGCACCTCCTACTTTCCTCCCTTGGGTTAGTCTAGCTATTCTCAGTTTCCTTTCCTTACTAATGATATATAAGTACACAGCTGTATGTAATAAGAATCTCATTGAAGTACACACCATCACCATTATTACCCTTGAAAGACAGACAGACAGACAAACAGGGATGAAAACAAAACCTCTCAATCTCCGTACTGTATATAAATAACTATAACGAACAAAAACAACAAAGGAAAACAATCAAACAAACAAATGAATGAAAGTGAATGTACAAGTAAACAAAAGAGACAAGTAAGTAGGTACACAAAAGGAAAGGAGGGACAGTTGAAGAATTGAAAGAGAATGATTAGGGACCGAAAAGGCGCCCTAACCCTAACATACTCCACACCGAGGAGAAAAAAGAATACTAATAAGAGAGAGAGAGAGAGAGAGAGTGAGAGAGAGAGAGAGAGAGAGAGAGAGAGAGAGGGGGGGGGAATACTAATAAAAGAGAGAGAGAGAGAGAGAGAGAGAGGGGGGGGAATACTAATAAGAGAGAGAGAGAGAGAGAGAGAGTGTCAACAAAAAGACAATCATGAGTGAGAGAGAGCATCACAGGTGCCCTCCCTCTCCCTAGCGGTGGTGCTGTCAGCCGGCTGTTTGGGGAGGCGACAATATGCGGGTCGCGGGAATGACCTCAGCGATGGTGGTAGTTGTGGTTGTGGTGGTGGGGAAGATTAGTGGTAGTTGTGGTTGTGGTGGTGGGTATGAATGGTTGTAGTAGTAGTAGTTGTGGTTGTGGTGGTGGGGAAGATTAGTGGTAGTAGTGGGGTGATAGTAGTCGTGGTGGGTATGAATGGTGGTGGTAGTGGTTGTGGTGGTGGGTAAGAATTGTGGTGGTGGGTAAGAATGGTGGTAGTTGTGATTGTGGTGGTGGGGAAGATTAGTGGTAGTTGTGGTTGTGGTGGTGGGTAAGAATTGTGGTGGTAGTTGTGGTTGTGGTGGTGGGTAAGAATGGTGGTAGTTGTGGTTGTGGTGGTGGGTATGAATGGTGGTAGTAATGGTTGTGGTGGTGGGTAAGATTGGTGGTAGTAGTGGTTGTAGTGGTGGGGAAGAATGGTGGTAGTTGTGGTTGTGGTGGTGGGTAAGAATGGTGGTAGTAGTGGTTGTGGTGGTGGTGGGTATGAATGGTAGTGGTAGTAGTGGTTGTGGTGGTGGGTAAGAATGGTGGTAGTAGTGGTTGTGGTGGTGGGGAAGATTGGTGGTAGTAGTGGGGAACTGGGGTGATAGTAGTCGTGGTGGGTATGAATGGTGATGGTAGTAGTAGTAGTTGTGGTGGTGGTTGGGAGGAATGGTAATAGTAGTGGTTGTGGTGGTGGGGAGGAATGGTAATAGTAGTAGTTGTGGTGGTGGGTAAGAATGGTGGTTGTAGTGGTTGTGGTGAAGAGGTGAATAGTAGATTAATATAGAGATTTTTTTTTTCTCTCTCTCATCGCGAAAATGCACCGATTCCCTTCTAAGTCATATGATAGTCTTAGATTATACGTGTTTTATTTACATTCTAGTACTTATAACTTGCTGATAAGTCCCTACTTGTGTAATGTATCTCGGATTGCATTACATTTACTGAAGAAGTCAACAAATTAATTAAATGAGGGAGCAGGTACATTTTCGCTAGGCATTAAAAATTGAGGAGTAGAGTGGTTGTTGTTGTTGTTGTTGTTGTGGTGAAGGGTGGTGGTTGTAGGAGTAACGGAAGGGTAGATAGTAGTAGTAGTGACAGGTAGGGTTGTAGTAGTAGTAGTGACAAGTAGGGTTGTAGTAGTAGTAGTAGTAGTGACAGGTAGGGTTGTAGTAGTAGTAGTAGTGACAGGTAGGGTAGTAGTAGTAGTGACAGGTAGGATTGTAGTAGTAGTAGTGGGGACAGGTAGGGTTGTAGTAGTAGTAGTGACAAGTAGGGTTGTAGTAGTAGTAGTAGTAGTGACAGGTAGGGTTGTAGTAGTAGTAGTGACAAGTAGGGTTGTAGTAGTAGTAGTAGTAGTGACAGGTAGGGTTGTAGTAGTAGTAGTAGTGACAGGTAGGGTAGTAGTAGTAGTGACAGGTAGGATTGTAGTAGTAGTAGTGGGGACAGGTAGGGTTGTAGTAGTAGTAGTGACAAGTAGGGTTGTAGTAGTAGTAGTAGTAGTGACAGGTAGGGTTGTAGTAGTAGTAGTAGTGACAGGTAGGGTAGTAGTAGTAGTAGTAGTGACAGGTAGGATTGTAGTAGTAGTAGTAGTGACAGGTAGGATTGTAGTAGTAGTAGTAGTGACAGGTAGGGTTGTAGTAGTAGTAGTGACAGGTAGGGTTGTAGTAGTAGTAGTGACAGGTAGGGTAGTAGTAGAGTGACAGGTAGGGTTGTAGTAGTAGTAGTGGTGACAGGTAGGGTTGTTGTAGTAGTAGTAGTAGCGACAGGTAGGGTTGTGATACCAAACTGTAGTGGTTCAAGGTAAGGCATTGTTTGGTGTATAGCAGTACTTCAATAGCCTAATAATTCCTTGGTCGATTATATATTTCTCCATAAATAGGAATACATTTCAGGAGCGGTTAATTTATCACCTCTAATGAAATGTCTACTGTGCTCGGATAGAACTAACTAACTATCTATATGACAAAACACTGTCTCTCTTCGTATTCAGGATTCAGACCACTGCTGTTTGACCTTGAGTATGGATCTCTTCCCGAGGAGCCACGACGCGGGTGCTGCTAAAGAGAACAAAGTAAGTAAAGGAGTAAGAGCTGGTTTTAGTTCATAATGATGAGTTAACAGTTACGGATTATAGTTCATTGTAATCCTTTTAAAACTGTACGAAACCAAAATGAGGCAAACAGAGAAAGAAACACATTATAGATTAATGTTCTGAAATGAATTTTAGTGGTGAAAAAAAACTGCAGTATTGTTGTTGACGGCTCAACCCGGAAGAATAACGCAAAACATCGTTGTTGTAAAGAAGCAACAAGCTGTAGGAGAAAGGTGAGCCTTATCAGTCGCTCACACCTGCAGTGACAGCAGGTGTGGCTTGACATGGCGGGAGGGGAGGGGGAGGGGGAAGCAGAGCCAAGCTGGAGTTGTTGTGGCCACCGGTAGCCAGACTGTAGACACGAGGTGGGGGGGGGGGGGGGCTGGATTATGGAAGGATTTTACCATTCATACAGTATAGAAAAAGTGGAGCCTCACTCGAACCAGGGAGGAAATGACTGAAGGGATTTTATCATGAAACAAAATCCTTCAATTAGGGTGATGCTATGTGGCATAATTTGGAGGAGTTGGTTGCCTAATTTAAGAAAAATATATATAATGGAGGGTTATCAGCTTAGTATTGAAGGGAGTAGATGGATGGCTGTAAAGGATAGAGTGAGAGGGTGTTTATGAATATAGGTGAGGTATCATCACACAAGAGAGAGAGAGAGAGAGAGAGAGAGAGAGAGAGAGAGAGAGAGAGAGAGAGAGAGAGAGAGAGAGAGAGTCGAATATGACTACCATACATCATTAAGCATTACAGTAGACTGGTTAAGTGAAAACAAATAAAGAAATCAAACACATGAATAAAATTTAACAAGAATACCTTACCCACCGTTATAACAACAACAACAACAGCAAGAGATACGGATAAATGACATGGTGACCTCGACTCAAGTAATGTAGGTGAGGATGTTACCTCCCCCACCTCCACACCCTGTTAGATGGCCTTGCATGGTGGGGGGTGAGGAAATGGACGGACGGACAAACAAAACAAACAAACAGAGAGAGAGAGAGAGAGAGAGAGAGAGAGAGAGAGAGAGAGAGAGAGAATGATTTGTCAGCTGGCGTAGGAGAGTGTAGATCTATGTACAGTACTAGAGAAATGGAGAATGATAAATACTGCATGAATAATGAGTTTATTATTATGGTTGTGGGGTCACTTCAATGAGTATTACAAAATGCTTCTGAAATTTATGATGAAATATGAACTATCAATACCAAATGTGTAATGTAAGAAAGTAAACAAACAATGTACAAAATATCAATATTCTAAGGATTCTATCAACTAATATGAATAACCTTAACCTACCTTAAAGTTTTTCATGCCACTCATAAATTTTTGTATTCAAATTTGTAATGGTAATACCCTGTACTGAAAATGGCTCTATTAAAACCTTGAAAAGTGATAAAGATGTAACTGACTTTCTTAAAAAACCATCACACTGGTTATCATCTCTGCTTAGTGCATGACTTTTCTCCCACACACAGTCCCTGGTTCTGTCAAAGTCCATCAACGCCAACACCTCAGGTCCAGACCATGGTGTAAAACAAAGGTTTATTTTACGTGTTTTCTTCTATTTCTTATTACATGAGGTTCAGTTGTTGTTGTTGAAGTTCCTCAAGGTGTCTGGCCGAGCCTGAACTGATCTTTCCCACAGGCCACAGTGCCCTCAATGTATGTTGTGTTGTTGGCGAGTGTGGTTGTGTACATTGCAGTCTTCCATAATGTGTTTAATAGAATGGGGTGCTGTGTTGCATCCCGGACAGGCATCTACAATGGCTCTATCCAGCTTCTTCTGATATGCCAGAAGGGCTGGGTGGTGGCCACATCGCAGCCTGGCCAGGTGGACTCTGTCCTCATGGGAAAGGGAGGTGCGCACACTGCGCAGTGTTAACTATCACTTGGTAGTCGGTAATCACAATAAGATGGAGAGCCAGAGCAAGGTATCACGTACAGTCACATGCAAGAAAAGTCATGTGCTAGACAATACTAAGGACTACGCCATAGACACTACAGTATAGAGCATTGCCATTACAGAAAAAAAAAAATCGATAAAAAGTGGGATAAATCTTTCAATTTTATACTTTGACCTATACTCATTGCATTATTTATATTTTGACTATATAATATTTGGGAAAATATGCTTTGATTAAAATATTAATGAAGAGTCCAAAATTGTAAACCAAATCAATGTATCTCATTTATAATCGAGCTATAAGGAAAATAATTGGAATAATTAGTTGGGTGAAAAGTTATGACACTCCCTTTGTGTGGCAAGTAAGGATTAGAGAGCTCTAGTCTCCTATATGTGATCTCTGGAGGACCAAATATATATTTTACTTCTTTTAAACTTGGAAGAACTATCCACACTTAATATTATTATTTGCATTTTCATAATAACTGCAAGCATATTCAGTAGATTTTCTGTGAAACAATATAATACTTATTCATTATCAGTGGATCTTCAAGTGGGGAGCATCCACCCCATAAATATAAACACCAAAGTTCCAATACCTTCTTGAAGAAAATGATGTCATCAAGCAATGCATGTTCTTGTCAGCTAACCATTGGGCTATAAAGGCAGCTTTGAGCATTGGGTGACCTTCAGAAATATGACGAAGTCTTCTGAATTAAGGACCACAAAAATCAATTGTATTGGTCCATGTTAATGTCTAGCTCATGACTTTTCTGAAATATTGTCTACAACATTAACATGGAAAACTAGGAATGTTTACTAAGGCACAAGTGCTGGCACTCTCCTCTTCACACTACCTTTGTAAAGGAAAAGGTTGTGATGCACAAGTTAACTATGAGACATTTTGTAACATGACCCTCAAAACAAATACAAAAAGTCTAAAGAACTCATACATCACACATCCTAATTTCTCCTCTTGCTAACATGTCAGATAATTTTGTGGATACTTGTTAGTCTATAAAACTGTTTGAAGGAGTTACTACACTCCTTTGCTGTCTCCTACTAATATGTGGAAATAAAGCAAGAGTATTGCTGTGTTCATTTTCATGAATGAATGGACATTTTTATTTTGTACAAAGACATACTCAAATCAATACTGGAATGGAGATATATTTCACTATAATGTAGCACAGCAAGTGCAAAATTAACTTGAGGTAACTGTTCTATCTTGGTTAGTTATGGTACAGACAGGTTGGAACAAAGAAATACTGTTTTATGATTAGCTATGTCAGTGCTTGGTTATTTCTATCTCACATCAATGTTATATTACAGTATTCTACATCTTACCTCAGTGATGTTGATCTAATTTTAATACTTGAGCTTAAAAGTTAATCACTGCACACTGCTTCTCAACCCTGGTCTATTCTCCATTTATCTGTTGGATGTATTTAGCACATAAATAAATATCTAGTACACAGTTGAGGAAATTAATTTAATTAGAAATATAAGATACTGAAAAACTGGAATATACTACTTCCATAAAACAGCAGGCATTTCTTAATGATTCTGTACTCAATATGCTTCCTCTGATTGTATTGTAAGGATAAATCAGAGCTGATACTTTTTTATGAAATAATGTTGCAGATAATTATTACTTAATAACTTTCAACAGTCATATGTAACCAAAATTTCATAATCCATGGTATAATCAAGCACAAGCAGGACCATTTAGACAAAAACATTTGAACAGGAGGAATAACATGATACTGTACTATATTAGCACACAAGTTTTTGATCAGCCTACCTTAAGCAGTTTGTGTTGAAAGAAAACAGAGAAACGAAAACAAAACAGCTTCAGGAAACTAGTACTGTAATAGTATCAAACAAAGATTGGTTTATGACCTTTGTTGTCTTCAGAGTATTCTAACAGAGGCAAACATTTGTGCATAAACTGAGTGTAAACATCCAAGTATATTAAACCAATTGAATAAGAATAAATTCTCCATAACACGTAGATGGTTGAAGCATCTGGAAAAGAAATTTTCCAATGAAACAGGTGGTGACTGAAAAAGACTTTTCATTAACAATAATAGTTGATGTTTTCTACATCATCAGTCATTTATTGACAGCCATTCAAATCCAAGTAGGTATGCAGCACTATCACTTAAGTACTGTACTCTAACCTAGGAATATTATTAAACTTATGCTAGTAACAAAATAAAATATTGTATTTTTAAACAATGTTTTATAATCCCATCGCATTGGTCTACAGAAACACACATCATATTCATTGTATTTAAGAAAATTTGGCATCATTTGCACAATCCTATTTCAACAAGATACATTAAAATGTATCAATTATATACTAAAGAGGGAATGCTAGCTTAGGCCTGGCTAAGATTTCATGTAAGTCATAAATAAAAAACTAACATATTGCATTTTCTCAGTTTAAAAAAGTAAACCACTAATTAAAGAAAAATTGCTACTTTCTATATACATGAAAATCATCTAGATATATAAATACATATATATCTTAACATACAACAGACAGCAACAAGTAAGTTGAGTTCATGGGAAAAGAGAATGCCACAACACAACAATCAGTTAATGAATTACCAATGATATCCTGCTCCCTTCAACCAACTCCAATAGGGAATGTCCATGGCAGAGGAACGAACCTCTATGTTACTTTATCCCTAAACATATACTTTGCTCTCTTGATAATTATTTCTTATCTTTTCACATCCGTCTTCCTATACAGTACTGATCTATGTGCACATCCCTTTCATCACTCGGCTATTCACTTCACTGATTTAATTCTTAACCATCCTGTAATCCTCTAACAGAAGGATCACATTACCCAAATTGATTAAACACGTTATTTTGGAATGGGTTGTTGATGGAGTTTGGTTGGGGTTGTTCCCTGAAGCGTGCCGCTCCAGCGCTGCCTTTTATCACTTCACACCTAACCAGCACTACTCCAGAAGGGTTGACATCCACTTTGAAGCGCTTGTCTGGAAGCACTGTGCCATAGTGGACACCATCAAAGAGGTCGGTGATGCCATAACCATTGGGATACGCCAGTCCCAGCTCACGCAAAGTCACCGACACCTGGAAAGTGGTTCAAATGATACACTTAGCACCAAAAGATTAACATATAAAGATGGTGCTGCATATATAGTAAACAATTCTTTCAGGAACTCACTGTGTGCTGAGGTTTTACAAGGGACAATAATTTGGTTGGACTGTTTGTATTTATTAGACAAACCCAGGAACATTTTTCTGTCAAATACTGTACATAAACACCCACACAATGCAATCAGTGTAAGGAACAATACCTCTGATGGAGTACCATCCGTGCGTCGGTTAAGGAAGGCGATGGCATAGGAGTAGTGACCCTGGAACACTGGAGTGATGGGGCGTGCCCAGATCTCTATACCTTTATCCTGATAATGAAGAAAAAATTATAATACTGTCATTCATTATTCTATTAGGATGTTATTACAGTTATTAAATAACACCCATGCTATGTACAAAAATGTTTTCTTTTAAAATTCAAGCTCTCCACAATATGACTTTTATTATTTGTAAACTGTACCATGTGCTTCAATTTTTCCTGGAGAAGGTTTAACGATACTCAATTTCATACATCAGGGAAGGATTTTATGCTCAACATTTTCTACATTATCATAGTTATATCAGTTATCATTAAGTACAAAACAATTTTTAAGTATCACACGTCCAACATATGTTTAACTCTGTTTACACTTTACTGAAAGATAAACATTATGGGTTACAAACACTAAATGAACATATCATACCTTATAAATGCGCTTCCCTTGGATACCAAGAGGGTCCTGGTTTACTCCAATAACACCTTTATTCTGCAGAATGGCCTTAAACTCTGGCCTGATGGTGCGTAGGTCTACGGACATGAGGAGCGGGGCAGCAAAAATTGCCCACATTGCCATCTGTGACTTGGACTGCTCATAGCTCAGACCAAAGTTGCCAATGATCAACTGCAAAGGAATACAAGGAATAATTTTATGTGGTTGTATCTTTAGTTTAATATACACAAAAATAAGTTTTAAATTCTACAATTCATAAGGTGCATATAACATAACTTGTAAAAAAAATTATTTTTCAACTTGGAATAATAATAATAATAACAATAATATACATACCATGTCCGGGTCATTCCAATGTCCAGGTCCAGCATTGGGTACGATGACTTGCTGGTTGTCCCCATAGTAGTCAATGATACGTTGGACACTTTCCCAAGAGTCCTGGATGTCATCAAAGTTACGCCACAAGTTACATGTGTTGATGATGGATGTATAGTTGGGCTGCAACAAAAGAAATAATTACCCTCTATTACATTATTAGCTTCATAAGCCTTTCTCAGTAAATTCTAACACATACTATATGGAGAACTTCATAATACTAGACACGCTTGCCATTCATTGAGCACTTCACAATTTCAGACAAGACTGCCATTCATTTCAATGATGCTATTTGATAGCATATGTATAAACTACTGCAGCTACAAAGAGAACCTAAACAATGAACACTGGCTTCAAGTTCTGTACTACTGGTTATTACTCACATCATAACACATAATGAGGATCCTGCTATTTACCACAAACATTATGGTCATATCACACCGTCATTGTCATCTCGGTACAGTATGTTTTGATCATCCTCTATTTTGGAGTTTCCAGATCAAGGATTTGGTGAATTTTCAGTACGAAATGATGGCAAAGGTCCATAATGGGATTACAAGTAAATTATGCTGAGTAAACTATGCTCAGTTCATTTGACAATACTATTCCCTGTGACAAGTTAAGAAATGCTTGTCTCATCATTTAATATTTCTGGTAATCAAAAGCACCCTCTAGCCTACTATCGTTCAACTATATTTACTGTTACCAGTATATTCTCTGTCATTCCCATCACTTCAACATAATACAATTAAAGCTGACAGAAGATCACTTGGGCAAATATAGTCATCCACCTTAATTTTTGTATGGACATTGTCCAACTCCCAGAGTACAATATCTGCATTTACACAATACACTGTTTGACAGATAATTGTTTAAGATGCAGGTGCACAAACAATCCACAGATATGATTGTGTGGATTGTCGTCCCACCTTACCTGCATTCGTGTGAGGATCTGGTAGAATGGCCATGAACAAGAGTACACCATAGGTCGCCCAGTCTTGTTCAGAAAATAGCCAAATTCTGGATACCCTGCACAACAGAGCCAGGGTGTCAAGTATTCAACGGTTATATACTGATTAGGAAGGGCAGCAGTGCTTCTTTTGGCAATGTTCATACTCTCCAAAGTGTCAGTGTTACAGTCCTTGGTCATCAGTCATATGTATTGTCAAAAGGAGTCAAGGTGAAGAATGACATTTTTGTTTTTGCTTAGTACCATACAAAATATTTATATTGTCCCAGTGAATTTCTAATTGGCATTTATACCTAATGATGGCTGCCCAATACTTGCATATAATTATAAATACAGTACAGTACCCTGCCTCCTAAAACATGTAATATACTTATTAATACTAAGAACAGACCATTACCAGTAACTTACCAAAATCATTACCTATAACTTACCTCCTCATTATAAAGCCAGATTAATGCCTCTTGTATCTCTTACTGGAAACTCAGATAATTGGTACAGGAAGAAGGTGACATTATCCCACCTCAACTCTCCATGAGTTATGGAAATGACTGTACAATCAGCAAGTAACTTTCACTATGACTTTGGAGTCAAGCAACTTCCCATGTTAGAATGATCACAGTTTGGATACAAAACACACAAACGTAACTAATTTTTCAGAATGTGCACCAGCTGCCACCTTTGTTATGGACTAAACTCTTTCTGAATGTAGTTCAGCTAAATGCAGTATATCTTAGCAAAGCAGCCACCAGTCAATAAAAATCACTCCTCCGCAAGTTTCTCAACGAGCATCAGCCAACTAAGCAATCTGCATTTTAAGCCAATACTGTACATATTATAGTACTGCTTTACTGAGAACAAGATCCACATTGATTGTAGTTGTACAGTAGTAGTTTTAGCTCAATTCTCTTTGATATCATATCATAGTATACTGCATACTGGAAATTAATATGCCTACTTACGGGAGGCATGACAAAAATGTGGTGTTGTAAATTATTAAATATACAGTATTCTCTTTATATTCATAGGTGGAGTGGAGGAGAGAGCATAACGGTATGTTATCTGTGGTGTGAGCATCACCACCCAACATGCAGCAGCTTCTCTCACCGTTAAGCCTGAATACGTCTGGTAGACTGGCCAAGAGCAGGAGTAAACCATCGGTCGTAGTGTTTGGTTGAGGTAATAACCAAATAAGGGGTAGCCTGAGGATGGAGGGGACAAAATGGTCAAAACAAAAGGGGTAAGATCTTGTTGGTAAACTGGAGGCTACATATTCCACCAAACTGTGACACAAGAGTAGATCCATTGTTTTATTGGGTGGTCTGTTTTGTGCCACAGTTTGGAGCAATTGAGGGCTTCCAATTTGCTGACAATGTCTTACCCCACTAAGGGAATACTCTTATACTGAGGTTGTATGCTTCTTCTCATACTTTGGAGGAATACGTAGCCCTTCAATTCACCTACAAGAAATTCTCCCCTTAAATAAGGGTGGGTTTCATAATCTACTCTTGAATAAGATTATCCATGTACTGTACCAATACTCCCCAGTGATGATACCCAAATGAAAATAATGATGGCTAAATACGGTGATAGAAGTAGGAACTCTAAAATATGCATCAAAGTGAGATAAATATATACCGGTACAGTATTAAATGAGTAAGAACGAGTCACGAGTTCATTTGGTTGGAGCAGTGATAAGTGGACAGATAACAACAAGGGAGAAATGAATGTTTGTGTTCTTTACTGGTTAAGTATATCTCTAATGTTACTAATTATGTCCCATAATACCAGCAGGAGAGAAGTTAACTGTACTCAAAGAACAAAACCCGGCTGGTACGTACAGTCCTGTCTCAGAGATTTTTTTTTATGTGGTTTAAATGTGCCATGAAACAATCCGCTTATACTAAGTAGTCTGTTTCCTCCCATAATTCTGATAAATCAATTTGCAGACAAAATTTTGAACCCCTTCAGGAATCAAATTTTGAATAATGAGAAGCCATGAATCTTCAACTACAGTATTCAGAGGTTCTCTATTTTGTG
This sequence comes from Petrolisthes cinctipes, assembly GCA_033782935.1. Taxonomy (NCBI): domain Eukaryota; kingdom Metazoa; phylum Arthropoda; class Malacostraca; order Decapoda; family Porcellanidae; genus Petrolisthes; species Petrolisthes cinctipes. Next base: position 52,125 of record JAWQEG010002304.1, read on the forward strand.
CCACACTTACAGTATTGTAAAGGACACTGCAATACTGGGTAGCAAAGGAAACAACAACTATAAGGAGTTAACAAAATACAGTATAAGTAAAGCACACAGAGCACATGCAACACTCACAAAGCATGTACAGTACACAAACACACACACACATCAAGAGAAGAGCAAAAGTTCATAATAATAATTTTGAAAGACTCATAAGATCAGCTACGGTACCAATAAAGTAGAATACAAGTATATATTGCACTTAGTCCTTTGTATCATAACACCAGCAGAAGCACTGGTCCTTCTTTATATCATTTGAGTACACTACAATACATTAAAAATTAAAAATAAAGAAACTAGCTGTCAATATCCTGTACAGTATAAGCAATATAACAGTTATTCTAAACAACTTTAAACTTTTACTGGTTAAAAGTACACAAATATCATAATACAGTACTGTTAATCAAAATGTTTCATGAATAAACGCATAACCCAAGCAAAGGGCATAACATGGAGTTCCATAAAAGTCATGACAAAAGTTGGAACTCTGGTGCATTTTCCTGTCCTTTAAGGGTTAATCATTGTCCCATTAGTAGTGTAATATCATCTACTGTTAATCTATATACATGTAAATGGTTAATCTGTAAGAAGGTACGAACAACAAAATTCTGACCTCTGTCCATGTCTGTGGGATGTGAGTAGCAGCCGTCCAGCTTGACATAGTCTACACCCCACTCAGCAAAGGTGAAGGCATCGATCTCCAGATGTCCCAAGATGCCCGGGTACCCAGCACAGGTATAGTTACCATAATCCTCATATATGCCAAATGACAGCCCTCTTTTGTGCATCTGAAAAACAACATAGCAAATTTGTTACAGTTCTACATCAACTCTGTACCTGTAATATTCAGAATGGGCACTAAAGACAAGATTAAATAATTCAACTAATTTCATAATAGACTTGTACTGTTTATGAATACTGTACTGTTATGTTAAATAAACACTTAATACTTAAAATTAAATAGTCTAAATGTTGCTGTCGACTGCAGACCGTGATCTGTTCATCTTGAAATTTTCAAATCTGTCTCATATCACAAAGGTGATGCTAATGAGAAGGAATCGTGGGTGAGAGTATGTGATATGACTCACATAGTCAGAGAGGGCTGGAATGCCAGAAGGGAAGCGGTGAGGGTCTGCTTGCAGTCTGCCACGGGCATCCCTCTCTCGAGACAGCCAGCAGTCATCCACGGACACCAATTGGTACCCCAAGTCTCGGTAACCCTCATTCACAATGATGTCTGCCATTTGCATAAAGAGGGACTCGCTGGTGGGAGGAATTAAACACTTGATAGTTATCTGTGAATAACACCAATATACATACAGTACTGTACTGCATATTCAACCCTTTCCCTTAACACAGGACTTTGTCTATTATGTTATTGGATCACACAGGCCTGGGGTACAGTGGGTTACATACAGGGAGTGAGGGTGAGGACCATCAATGCTTGTAATAGTCATATTTTATGAATCATATATAGTGCATTAGTGACCGTGTGGTAAGGTACTGACCTTATACAGTGGTGTGGATCATTGACACAGTCGGTGTTGCAGCGGAACCTCTGCCAGGAGAGCCATCCCATGGGTGGCGTGCGAGCCATTCCATTGTCCAAACTACTCACACTGCCACACACTCCTAACAACACCGTCACCAACAGCATTCCTGTTCCACACATTCTGAAAATTACATACACACATAAATATAAACACATACTTAAACACAAGTAGAGACAAAAACATACTTATTAAACAGTACAAAGATTATAACACAAGCATATGTTATAGGCCTATACAATTCAGGTGGAAAAAACTTTGATAAATTTATAAAACGTAAGTCTATACAGTCAGTGGCAATTATGTCTCATTCACAACTTATAACTCTATGGTCAGTATCAGACAAGGAAAACAACAGGACTTTTGGTGGTGAGTGATCATTATCAGAACAAATCATTTGGTGTATATGCCGAGTGTATTGTAGGTGTGTAATGTGTGCTGAGCCATGGAGGTGCTGGAGTGATATTACTTGCCTTTCTAGTACAGTATCTCTGTTTACTTTCATGTGAACTTAAAAGCAACTGTGTACTGCCCTTCATTTCCTCATTTGCTGATAATAATGGGGGAATGAACAATCCAAAATCTTAAGAACAAAAAATCAGAAACATACACACTTTCATTATCTCCACAACTCAGAAAATATATAGACTAGAGAAACATTATAACATTTGGATAGATATATTGTGGCTAGACCAAAATAACCTTCAAACAATTCACACGCAATATCTGTGACAAAAAGTGTAACAATCTTCTTGCCATTATTGTCAACTTGTGTTCAGACTTTATGGGCTTGTCACTCCATGTCCATAAAAAGCATAAACTTCTCCTTGCCATGATTGTCAACTTGAATTTGGAGGCAAGTGCAGCGGGGCACACTTCCTCCCCCTCCACCCCTCCTTCAGTGTTTTCTTTGTGGTACAGTGGTAGTGGGGTGGAGGGAGGCATGACTGGTGTGGTGTGGGTGAAGGGAGATTAGAAGGGTGGGACGGTATGTGTGGGTGAAGGGAGATTAAAAGTGTGTGTGTGGGAGATTAGACGAGTGTGTGATGGTGTAGGGAGATTAGACAGGTGAGTGTGAGAGGGATACAAAAGACAGTTGTATACGGAAATGTAGACAGTTGTGTACGGGAGACTTAGGGAGTGTAGACAGCTGAGTCAGGGAGTGTAGACAGTTGTGTAAGGGAGTGTAGACAGGTGTGGGTGGAAGGGTGGATACAATAAAGGTAATTACATGAGAGACAAGACGTACGTGTGTGTGTGAGGAAAGAAAAGAGACAAGAGGGGGTGGACCGCTCCATGGGAACAAGGTCACATGCAGTGCCACATCTTTTTTGCATCGTTTTTATTTGCTCTGGTTTCCTTCCCGTGGCAGGACCGAGAGGGAGGCTCCAGCGGGGTGAAAGTGTTGCCTCGTTCCTCCACCATACTCTCTGACTCTCCTTACTCCCTTCTTGGCTCCCACCCACCACTCTCATACAAGTCATATTCACGAACCTGCCTTACTCCCCTCCCTTGCCCTCCCCCCTCCAGTCCTATACTCACCTCTCCCCTTCCCTAGACTCCTCCCATACTCACTGACATCCCCATACACGGTCCCAACTCATGAACCCCCCCCCCCCCCCCACACACACTCTCTCTCAGCACCATGGAGCTAGTGCTCAGCACATATTCCGCTCCCCCAGCCTCCACTCCCATCTGCACACTCACTGCAATCTAGTTTTATTTCACACACACACACACAATGACCCTCTCTGGTGTGTATTTACCTTGCCAGCATTAGCGTCGAATCGTTCACATATAATTAAAGAGACAATCAACACTCGGGCTCCTCACTCAAGATTCCGACAATTCTGAATCGGTTTTCCACCTCAGGGCCCACAACAATCGACTCCCTTGATTAACTGAGTAACAACAAAGGCTGCGACGGTGCCTCCAATCCACGAGTTGAAAAGCTCACTAGGATTTCAAAGGTTACTACGGGAAGGAACAAGTGGCAACGGTAGGTAGGATAGCGTGGGAGTGTTGAAACATGTATATACAGTATAACGTGGGAATGTTGTTTGCTGTATCGTTCATTGGTGGCAAAAAGTTTCTTCTTTCCTCCCTTTCAGTAACTAATGCGTAAGTGTATTTGAGTGTGTTATTTAGGAAAACGATTCTCTTTATACTGCGTTCATATAAAGTTACATAATTACTAAAAAACATCACTATCTTAATATCGGAGCTGCTCGGCCAGACAGCTTGAGGAACAAACAACAACAACAACAACTATCTTAATAACGGCACAGGAAGCTGACATACCGACGGATATGTTACATTTCTTCTCTGTGACTGCACATGTAATATTATAAAGTAGGTAATAATCTGTGAAGGCAACGATACACAGATCCTCTAGGGAAAATAACATTACTCTCCTACATGATAGTATTTACATCGAAAATGGCCAAGTGAATCATACGCGGGTATACTTATTGGAGAATGTCTTACTTTTTTTACCCTCCACCATATTAGGAAATTGACGTGTTGCCCTGTTCAGCCATGTGTAAATGTTGCTGCATAATCCTATAGAACAGCGTTTCTTAACCTTTTACGACCTCAGCACCCCCTTTAGTCAGGCCTAGGCAGTTCAGCACCCACTACATTTGGCTAACATATTCTAGTAACTGTACACTGTACCACAAAGCTTGTGACGTTGACTTCATACGAAAGTGTGGAATGCTCGTACAAATTAAGTGCTATTTATCAACATGCTACAACACATTTGAAAATCAGGTTAATGTTTATTGAATAAAAAAAAAAAGGATATGAGTAAAAATACATTTGTCACAAAGTATCCTGGAGAACAGATACTTGGATTACCACACTGAAATAACAAGGGACAGAAATTTTGAAGCATGACAGTAGGAAATGTATGAGATTATTTTTTGTACTTTAGAAATCCATGATGGAGTAGCTCTCAGCACCTTCAAACACAAGCTTAAAATAACTAATAATTAAAACTAACTACCAATTCAGTATGTGCGGAGGATATGAAGTGAGATTACTGCAGTTTTTTTCTAAAAGTATACAATATAAAGAGAAGGAATCGAGGGGGTTCGGTGAATGTATGTGGTCTCGGCTGTTTATTCCGTTACACCTTATCTTTACACTGGTTCCCTCCAATGCAGCTGAGAAAGTGTCAATATATGCTTACAACTTTCTTTAATCACACAGCGTCGATAAACACAAAACAATCTCATTCTCGCCGTGTTGTTCCTCCCAATCTCCTTCCATTCATCCCTCTCCCGCCACGTTCATGCTGAGATAATGTGTCAATATTATGCTTACTGGCTGCAGCAGCTTACAACTTTCTTTAATCACACAGCGTCGATAAAAACAAAACAATCTCATTCCCGCCAAGTTATATATGTTCCCCCTCCCTCCATCCCTCCCTCTCCCGCCACGCTCCCCACCACCACTTTCACTCCATCCATGCACTCTATATAACACACCCTCGGTTACAGAACAAAACATAGAGTAAACCCCAAAGAACCCCAAAGATTCTGCTGCAAACGAGATGACATTCAACAATTCACTTCCCTCGTAGTAAACTTTTTCTAGTCTTGCCACTCTATACAACAACACTCTTTCATGTTCACAACTTTAAGTAAATTGTTAAAAGTTTTGAAACAACATTAAGCTACTCAACAAATCACTTCCTTATCCAACTTTCAATATCAGTGAAGAGGGAGTCTGATTTAACCACATGCACTTTTTTTTTTATATACTTGGTTACTGACTGGGCTGGAGTATGTGCAGGTAAGTAGCCTAATTTCCCACCTCTCAATATTCTTTCCATGTCTTAATAAGTGATGCTGGCGGATTGAAGGCTAACGATTCCTCCAAACTACAGTATATATGTCACTAAACCAGCCTCTTTCAGTGACACAGTTTGAAGGAATAATGAACACAGAACCCCCAATTCGCTGACAAAATCAGAGTCCTTATAATACAAGGTGTAAATGTGGGTTCTCGTATTTATGGCAACATGCATTACCATTGGCGAGTTGAGGAGCAACAATACTTTCTCCATCCCCTAACTTACAAGCCTAGACGATGCATACAGTAGCAGCCAAGTACCGACACGAACCTACACCTCACAGTAAGCATGAGCGAGTTCCTGCCATGACTTTAGTAGTAGCTCTTCATGGTTTGTGGCGAGATGATGTAAAGTAGAAGAAAGATGACTGTGCTGGACCAGAAAGACTTTGTCACAAGGGAGAAGGAACCAGAGAGACAGGACAACAAGCAAGAACGATAAAGAAGAAAAGAGGAGGCCTTCTCACATCCTAACATGCCGTAAATAACACATTTTCAGCGTGAATCATTGGGGATGACTGTCAACGTAATAATGATGGGAGTTTTGTGACTAAGCTCAATGGCATAGGAAATAAATCTTTTCCTGAAAGGGGTGGTGGTGAAGGATATGGTGGCCTTCAAGGGGTGTGGTGCTTCCTTCCAAGGTCCCCCCCCCCCTCTCCTCACCTCTGTCGTTAATAATAGACCTACTTGTGCTGCTTGTCATGTTATGCTTCCTCTACATATATCAACTCCACCTTAAAACATTACCACACATCACTCATTATGGTCTACACAGAGAGACAAGGTTGCTGGAGTGCTTGGTGAATGTATGTACTTATTTTACCGCATCATATATATATTCTCTAGCTTTCGTGTGACGGGTTCAGAAGGCATAAAACCACAACCAAAGTTTTCCTTCCAATGATAACGTAAAATGCCGCTGGTAGTATATGAAAAACCTCAAACATTTCAGTATAATAAAATAACCTTTAAACAACAGCAGACCACATTACATTTTGTCTCTCAACACCTGATTGCAATTTTTCTAAGGAAGGAAGCATTCATGACTTACTAAGGTTAAACATTATTTTTAGGAGGAATACATACACAACATCTCATATTTAGACTAACGCCTGATGATAATATTTGTGTAAACCAACATGTTAAAAGTTCTGTTCTTTATGTTTGAGGTAGTATTATATTGTGGACGAATTGAATGCTACTCATTTCTTTAAACTATCTCACAAACAGATCGACTACACAAACAATGGGGTTGTTTGTTTGTTGGTAGTGTTTGCAGGAGTTAGTAGTCCTCCAATTAAAGTCGACAATCCTATTGGCTTAACGCTGACAGACCTATAATTTAACAGAGTGTCATTACAGTGATGGTACAGTACTGGATGTAATTGGTTCATTACAATGTTCTCTATCAGTCTAAATGATATATTACAAACCTTGACCTTAATTAATTACACATAGCAATACCAACCAACTCCCTCCTCTCTCTTTCTCACGAGTACACACACACACACACAATATATATATATATATATATATATATATATATATATATATATATATATATATATATATATATATATATATATATATATATATATATATATATATATATATATATATATATATATATATATATATATATATATATATATACTGAGAGAAAATCGAAAATAATGAGTCTAAGTGAAAGTAAAGCCTAGATGTGGTTCATATAATTTTCTTTTCGCCGTTAACCATTTGGCTTTAGTGGGTAGCGGCCACCAGGTGTAAAAAGATCCATGTAATGTGACGAGGTGTTGTAAGTATCTTGTTGACATCTTTGTGACCTCGATGGTGGTGGTGGTGTTGTGGCATCGCTATATTTTTGTTTTTATTTATGACCGCTTACGTACAATAGCGACGTATAAATTCCAACCGGTTATCTATTATTTTTCGCCACTCAGCATTTTCTTCTATATTACGGGTAGCTGTAGTTGATGACCGGTATTAGTGAAGACAGCTAAGAAATATATCAAGTAAAGAAAATAAAAAAAAAACATCGACCAACTGTAATATCGTTTATGACTGACATTAAATAAATAAATAAATAAGTAAATAAATAAATGGACTATAGTGTGAAATGGTGTGTATGCAAGGTGGGTTTCCTTCCTCATTACCAGCACGTGTTTGGTAAATTCTGTGGTGGTTGAGGTGAAGTGGCATGACCTCACCGGCCCCCTCCATCTTTTTACTACCCCTACCTGTCTGCCTGCCTGCCTACCTATCTGCCTTTCCTGCCTGTCTGCCTGCCTAACTACCTATCTGCCTTTCCTGCCTGCCTACCTATCTGCCTTTCCTGCCTGCCTACCTATCTGCCTTTCCTGCCTACCAATCTATCTACCTTTCCTGCCTGCCTACCTATCTGCCTTTCCTGCCTGCCTACCTATCTGCCTTTCCTGCCTGCTTACCTATCTGCCTTTCCTAACTGCCTATCTTTCCTGCCTGTCTGCTTGCCTACCTATCTGCCTTTCCTGCCTGCCTACCTATCTGCCTTTACTGCCTGCCTGCCTGCTTACCTATCTGCCTTTCTTGCCTGCCTACCTATCTGCCTTTCCTAACTGCCTACCTATCTGCCTTTCCTGCCTGCCTACCTATCTGCCTTTCCTGCCTACCTACATATCTGCCTTTCCTAACTACCCACCTATCTGCCTTTCCTGCCTACCTACCTATGTGCATTCTTTGCTTGCCTACATGAGTATCTGCCTTTTTACCTGACTAAATGTCCATCTACCCACCAACCAACCTTCCTGCCTGCCTGCCTGCCTATATACGTGGTCACCTTTCCACTAACCTATACTTACCCACACTCCTACCTACCTATCTACACTACCCACCTTCCCACTATAACCTATATATACTTACCCACACTCCTACCTTCCCACCAACATATACCTACCCACACTCCTACCTATCTACACTACCCACCTTCCCACTATAACATATACCTACCCACACTCCTACCTACCTATCTACACTACCCACCTTCCCACCAACATATACCTACCCACACTCCTACCTATCTACACTACCCACCTTCCCACTAACCTATAGCTACCCACACTCCTACCAATCTACACTACCCACCTTCCCACTAACCTATACTTACCCACACTCCTACCTATCTATCTACACTACCCACCTTCCCACCCACCCATCTAGTTAGTTACACATCCTCCTACCCACCCTCACAATAATTATCCACACCATTTACACAAAAAGCCACACCGTAAACTTTAATCACCTCCTTATTTCCCTCTTAACTGACGGGCATTTATTTTGGTTCTCTGACTTCCGCTGCAACATACATTATCTCTTACGTCAGCCAGCATGCACGGAACACTGGAATAATAATAATAATAATAATATGATCACACACGAAAGATGGCAAAAAATATACAGTATGTTTTTTGATGTTGTTGTTGTTGCTGTTGTTTTTGTTGCTGCTGTTGTTTTTGTTGTTTTTGTTTTTGGGTGAAGTAACTGGTGTATCAGTGAGGTAACAACTACAGGATGTACCGTAACCAACTCTTGATTATACACACCATTTATGTATTAAGGGGGGGAGGGAGGGGGGGGGGGAGAGGCGACCCTGCAGTTCAACCAGCCCAACGAGAGAAAAGTGTATAACCTGGAAATAACTTTAGAATGTGAAGAGAAAACCGCACAAACTGGAAATAACTTTAAAATGTGAAAACAAAAAAAATCCTGCTATATTTGTGACCTATTCATTAAGTTGGTAGTTTGGTGCCTTCCTATTTTCCTGTTCTCTTCAGTAAGGTGACCTGTTTCTATATCATCTATAATTATACATATGTTAGTTTGTTTAGTTATCCTCCATAATATTTTAAAGGGATGTGTATAAATTCTGTAAAGTTATTCTCTTACATTCTCTATTCGTTTGTACCCTGATATTGTATTCACTCTACTTCTTGGGTCCTCAGTAGCTTCTCCTCCGATGCAGGGATGGTGAAATTAAGGTGAGGGTACAGTTTTGGCATTTTAGGAGATAATGATTCCTCCAAACTATGCCACGAAACAATAGATCCCCAATTTGTTACATTGAGGGGCGTCTGTTTTCTGGCATAGTTTGGAGGAATCAGTAGTAGCCTTCCAATTCACCTATACAAAAGAACCTCCCCTTAAGAACAATAAGATACAAATGGTGTGAGATGACCCTGAAGGAACAACTGTATATATGTATGTTTGTATGGGATTGAACTATAATGGTGTCAGAGATCGTGGAGGCTGGAAGGAAGCTATATCAGGGATCAAGGCTGTCTAACGTCTATTAAGTGAGTTTCCCAGTCTTTACACAAGTTGATGATGATGAATAGACCCGGTACAATGATGGTACTGTATATTTGTGTTCCTGCTCACACCATTACCAACTCGATAAACACAATTAACTGATGATCTACTGTTACCTCCATCAATTCTTATACATACAACATGAAAGCCTGAGTGTGTTGTTGAGTACAGACGTATATTATATTGACATAATAATGATTCTGCCATTCGATGTTCCAGTGTATAAACGATGGTGGTGCAGATGTGAAGGAAATTTTGGTACTAATATTATCACATTTCCAGGGAGTACAGGTTAATGTTGTGTGTGTATATATAGTACTTACAGTGTACACGTAAATGTATTTGGATATAATATAGTTTCCACCAGCAACACATTATCATTAAAAGAGATAACAGTCAGGCGGAAGACACACATGACATTTTATATATATATAGCCTTTGTATCCTTATCGAAAAAAACTTGATAAATAAACCCTTTGTATCGTTATCTAAAAAAAAAGAACTTGATAAATAAAGCCTTTGTAACGTTATCGAAAAAAATAGCCTTTGTATCGTTATCTAAAAAAAAAAGAACTTGATAAATAAAGCCATTGTATCGTTATCTAAAAAAAAGAACTTGATAAATAAACCTTTTGTATGGTTACCTAAAAATAAAATAACTAAACGAGGAACCATTAGACCCGACGCTGGTTACACGAGTGATGGTAGGAAGGCAAGAAGCACAAAAAAAAAAAAAAAAAAAAAAAAAAAAAAATAATAATAATAAATAAATAAATAAATAAAAGACAACAAATTATATGTCCCCCCTTATTCTCTTTCTTATATATAAATTTGGAACAGAAAAATCCACTCCAACACTCGAATATAAATAATTATATTCCAACGTACCAAAAAAAAAAAAAAAAAAAGATAAGGAAAAAATATAAATATAAAAACTGGATGGACCAACCAAGGGAAGAACCCACTCATCCAGTCCTAGAGAAAGTGATCATCAAGACAAAAATGTAGCAGCGGTGGTGATGGTGGTGGTGGTGGTGGTGGTGGAGGCAGGTGGGAGGGAGGGGGACACACACACACACACACATACACACAGCAAAACAGTACAGGAATAGACCGTATGATGTATTGAGGAAATAAGGTGTAAATAGTAATATACACGAGGTAGATGTAGATGTGTGTGTGTGTGTGTGTGTGTGTGTGTGTGTTGAAGAAATAAGGTGTAAATAGTATTTTACACGAGGTAGATGTGTGTGTGTGTGTGTGTGTGTTAAGGAAAAAAGGTGTAAACAGTAATATACACGAGGTAGATGTATGTGTATGTGTGTGTGTGTGTGTGTGTGTGTTGAGGAAATAAGGTGTATGTAAACAGTAATATACAGGAGGTAGATGTATGTGTGTGTGTGTGTGTGTGTGTGTGTGTGTGTGTGTGACAGTCATAATGCCATGCAGGGTGGTGTTAGTGCAAACATCACGTTATGTTGAAGAGACGTGGTGGTTGTGTGTGTTATAGGTCGTGTTGTGACCAAACCCTTCCATCCAACCACCAAGGACAACTTAATTACCTTCATCTGTTCACGGTCCCTAGTGTTATTTCCCATCCCATGCCTAGAAGTTATATAATGGACTGTCTACATTGATAGTGTTGGTTTTTGTACACTAATACTATCACTGAGTAGGTAGTAATATTATGGACTGTCTACATTGATAGTGTTGGTTTTTGTAAACGAATGCTATCACTGCATCTTCCCTCTGTCCCTTAAAAGTTACAAAACAATTATTTTCTTACACTAACGGCAATAAAGGTAGAATAGACGAGGTACTTTTCACTCATACAATTTGCTAACCATAGATGTATGTGTGTGTGTGTGTGTGTGTGTGTGTGTGTGTGTGTGTGTGTGTGTGTGTGTGTGTGTGTGTGTGTGTGTGTGTGTGTCATAATTATGAATAAAAGGAAGGAATGAACATGGGAAAGAAAAGAGTGTGTGTGGGAAATTTGGGGTGTGTGTGGGAAAGAGTGTATGTGTGTGAATAAGGTTGCTACTGTGTGTGTATTGTACAGTATATCCACGATGAAAGATGGGAGGTGAGAGAGTTAACTGGAAGGATTAAAGAAGAAGGGAGGGAGGGATGAAGGTGCGTGAGAATGTGAGGTATGTGAAGGTGGACGGGAGGGAGGGATGAAGGTGCGTGAGAATGTGAGGTATGTGAAGGTAGAAGGTGTGTGTGTGTGGGAAGGTGAGAGAAGCAGAAGGGCAGTCATCATTATCATCATCATCCCTGCTACAACTCTCACTACTACCAACCTGCACACTTTTACTTTCCATTCCCTGCACGCTTCACTCCTCGATAATGTCACACAACGCTGGTCTCATGCATCCTCTCTCTCTTTCTCTCTCTCTTTCACACACACACACCATTACCATGCAGTCTCTCCCTCCCTCCCTCTCTCACACACACCATTACCATGCAGTTTCTCTCTCTCTCTCTCTCTCTCTCTCTCTCTCTCTCTCTCTCTCTCTCTCTCTCTCTCTCTCTCATTACTAGTTTCATACAAAATCTATCACCTCTCACTCGCTGTTCCCTCTCTCTCCTATCTCTTTCCTCCTCCCCCACCCTTCCTCTTACACCACCTTTATCTCCTTCCCTCTCATCAATTCCTCTTCCCTCCTGCCTATTCCATTGTACCACACCCACGGCACCTCCTCTTCCTTTCCTCTCTCACTATATAAGTTCCCTGCCTCACTCACACCTTCTTTCACCATCTTATTGTCTCACCCTTTCACTACTTCATCTGTGTCACTCTTTCATTACTTCACTCAAACTCTATTCTCTCACGGAGATCACGTAGCGGTAACTCATCCTTCCATTTCTTCACTCTGTCTCACCTCTCATACCCCACACCTACACCCACGCTTCCCTCGTTTGTACTCTTACATCTCTCCCTTCCATTACCATGCTACCTTCACGCCATTCCATTCGGATTCAGAGATTCATTCTACCTCTTCAGAAATCCGCGAGTGATAAACCCTTTGTGACAACTGTACCATCACCATCATCACCACCACTACTACCACAATGTTTACCAGTGAACGTGTTTGCTTCCTGTCAAATGGTGCTGGTTGAAAGTGGGTGCTTCCTGCCATTGGTGAGGAATGAGTTATATGCACTTAGCAATAATGAATTGCTATCTGAAACAGAGAGAGAGAGAGGAGAGAGAGAGAGAGAGAGAGAGAGAGAGAGAGAGAGAGAGAGAGAGAGAGAGAGAGAGAGAGAGAGAGAGAATAAAAGTTTGTTCAACAAACAAGACAATTTCTCACTTTCCCCGCCTCCTTGCAGAACAGTTTCCTAAGCCACCTTGTCAGTTTTCTCACATAAATGTCATAATCGGTTATTTTCCAATAGTAATATCTTTCTCGCTATTCGATTGGTCCTTCATTTTGTATTGAGTCACTTATATGAACAACACACACACAGACGTGAGTCAAGGATCATCTTACTTGCTTTCCTCAATTGTATACTTTTCAAGAGTTTATTTGAAGTGTTCACTTGAGTACTGAGTGAAAGTAATCATTTAACTCGGTGATTCCACTGACAAGTATTTCACTCCAACTAATATTGAAAGATGCTTTCTCCACAGGAATACTCACAAAGCAAGGGGGATTAAATGATAAACATATATCAGTGAATGACAAAGGCCTTACTTGTTTACTGGAGTGGTGGTGGTGGTGAAGTGGTGGTGTGGGATAAGCAGTAGAGGAACGAGTGGATGAATGACTTAGCAACAACACAACTGACTGGTCCTGCTCAGGATTGTCTGTCTGTCTGCTGCCTGTGTCCTCAGTCCACACACACACACTCACGACTCGCTGTAGAGGGAGTCTGGCTCTGCCTCACGCTTTAGACACACTCCAATTCACTCTGCAAGCACAAGTAATAAACAACTATAGCTCACTCTTAAAATAAATATTAGTAACAATATAAAAATAAAATTTTCTATTAAAGCTTTACTGCTTAGAATTATATTTGACATGATGAGTATAATACATGTGTGATCATCCACTACAAGGAGAATAAATCACAATCTCGATGACGTATATTATACTAATGAGTTTGACGGTTTATAAGGTGCGTAAATATAACCACAAACGTCCACAACACAACCACAACAACACATTCGTTATATATCAGTATAAGTGCCACCTGTTGCAGGAGTGAGTTGGTGTGGACAGAATAGTCTATGTTGTGCGTTACACAGCTGCTGCTGGGGTGCTCATTTGGGAAAAACTATTTACGACGTTAGATTTATCGACGTTCACTCTCCTTCACTTGGAGTTTGCAGCTGGTTGTATTTGTGGAAAGTCTTATAAACATATTCCACTTGTCTTACATCCAGTCGCGTCTACACCAATGAAATGTTGCTTCTAATATTTTCAATACACATAAGTATGACTAAAGCGAATCTTAGCCCGTGTTTTCATGTACTCTTACTACAGTTTTGCTCTAGTAAGTGTGAGATATCCTACTACCAGTCAACACAAAATGCTGGTAAACTTCATCAAAAGAATATAAATTAGCTTACGATAGGCTACTTAAATGAAGTTTTGCCATCACGTGCGTCTCCATATCGTAGGTCAATCAGTTTACCCTGGTCACAGGTAATTGTAATCTGAACTGCTCAGTCCAAACAACAGTGCACGAGAAAATAACACATTTGTTAACCTAGAATGTGCTGGATGGCAAGTTTTTTCATTCCATTAAACCAGTTGCTAAATATTACAGTTTTCAATTTCACGCAATAAAGGGAAAGTGTTGAGATGGGCTATTGACCCCGTCACAACGGGTACAGGTTTTAATAAATCAAATAAGGCTCAAGACAGACAGGAGATTTTTCATTCAATTAGGAAGCACCCAGCAGGCTACCTTAACAAGTAATTGGTGAAAACAGGTATTGTAAACAGAACATTCATGGAGGAGAAATCATTTCATAGAGAAGGTATACTTCAACATTTTGCTAATGCAGAAGAAAGGGGTCGAAGATTCAGGCAGCCACCTACGTGTCAGGCGATTAAGCACCAACGATTTTTTTTTTAATAGTATAGGTGATATGAGTCTGTCATTAATTGATTCCTCAAAACTGTACCTAATTCACAGCATCTTTAAATAATGTAGTAAAACTTTCTCGCACAGACTGGAAGAATAAGCGTCCGTCCTCCATACACTCCTGGCCCCTTCATTAATTAACCCCGGGGGGCGACGAGTGTGAATCAATAGCGACGGTATCACCTCATCTCTCATGTACAGTGAATGAGAGAGTAACAAATGACCACAGCTGTATATAGAGTGACAGCTGCTGGTTCCACCCTTACTTTCTTTACCACTCCTCCATATGCACCCGTCCAGTTCCCTCCACCCCATCTATGTATCAGTCCAAGCTAGCTTTTCCAACACCGCATCAATTTTCACAATACGTCAACCACACACACTGGGCACGTCAGCATTTATAGTGGAAAGTAGATGAAAACACCACTTGAAGAATAACTTTTACTAATGATAACGTTTCAACATTTTACCATGCAGGAGGTATTTTTAAGAGGAGTAATAATTATACTTTTGGTACAGCAATGCAGTGCCTTGATTTCTCCAACGAATGCCGGGAAACAAAACCACATTGACAGAAGTAATGGTGGCCTGTTGTTTGGAATAGTCTTGAGGAATTCGATGCTCCAAATTTACCAACACTGTACTACCCCCCTCCTCCCCCTTAGAGACACTACAAAGGGGTCGTATACAAGTAAAGTGATGGGAGGAGAGATGCCTATAATAACAACACTTGTACTGTACTATGGTTCCAGACTGATGGAGGAGAGATGACACTATAACAACACTTGTACTGTAGGCTACTATGGATCCCGACTGAGTTACTATAGCAGCCATCGTACCAGTCATCGTCGCCACCACCAACCCATGACTTTCTATCATATAGCCTGAGGGAATTGCTGTTTTCTTCTACATGTTGTTGTTATTCTTAGACAAGCAGACAGCCAGGGTAAATAAATCTATTGATATTTTTGATGTGGCGGGAAAAAGTGATGAATAAAATAATAATTCATATCAACTTACAAGTGTGTTATGCCTCAATATTTTGTATATATTTGTTATATATTTAATAGTATCCAGTAACCAACACAAAACACTCTCAGGCTCATGAAACACACACTTATCATTATTTGAGATTCAGTTCCTCCCTCAGGCTAATATTAGATTTGATTGTGGAAATGATGAACAGGAGAGGAGAAACTTGGGTTGGTCTATCATACACCCTTTAAAAATCACAAAATATCAGTAAGAGCTGGATATACTGTAGCTTTGGTTAGGTTATCAGACTTAAGGGGGGGAAGTACAGTGTTGGAAAATCTAAAGCAACTTATTCCTCCTCCAAAGTAACAGACCACCATTATTATTATTTTTGTTAATCTGATCCTGTTTCCTGGCATACTAATGGAGGAATCAAAGCACTCCAATGTATGTAGTACCAAAACTATACTATGGGAAACAACAACAACTACCAGACAGCTTGAGGAACTTCAACAACAACAACAACAACAACAACAACAACTACTACTACTACTACTACTACCTTCTTGGGGCTGTGAACTATGCATTGGGTGGTGACTGTTTCGTAGTTTACACATATATAGGCAATGTACAGTACAGTCACGAGCACTAATAAGTATCCAGGTGTGCTTCGAATACCTAGAGACAGTAAATAAATGCACAATAAGATCTTCATTGGAATTAGTTTGTTGGTGAATTGGACTTTTCGAAGCTTCAACCAGAGTTGTATACTTATTAGTGCTCGTGACTGTACCGTATACCATTCTCTTCTTACTGGACCTCAATATAATAAACAATAACACACGACTCCTCCACCACCATACTATATATATATCCAGGCTCAAGGTTGGTATGATAAGGGCGTTGTGTGTATTGTCGTCTCGTTTTCATGGCACTATTTATCATTACTATATCTCGACCACTTCCTTACACCGTGCAAGAGTAATGTAGAGGACAACTGAAGTAAATAAAGGTCATAATTTTAATGAGGCGTAAACACACATAATTTGATATGAGCTAATAAATATTTTGTTCTTTAATTTTCCCGGCAAAGCAACGTGTGGGAAAGACAGAAAATAATACTAAAGATAAAAAGAAAGTCAGACTGTCTACTATCTCTACTCATATACTGCTGTGGTGAAGAATAGTTGGTGTACTTCACAATAACAATAATAACACACACACACACACACACACACACACACACACACACAACAACAACAACAACTAGACACACACACACACACACACACACACACACACAACAACAACAACAACTAGACACACACACACACACACACACACACACACACACACACACACACACACACACACACACAAAACAACAACAACTAGACACACACAACAACAACAACTACACAAACACACACACACAGCGAGCACTACAATTAAACGTGGATTGCAGGCCAGATAGTAAAGAGTCCTTGTAATTTCCACCCACCCCTTCTCCCCAACACAATCGGTCTCTTCTCTCTTCCTATACTACTTTGCCGACCAGTACGATGAAGGAAGGTGTGAACAACAATGGACCTGGTTTTTTTGTGTTGGTGTTGATGGATGAGTATGGGATATGGGTTTGGATCAGTAGGTTACAGCCAGTTTAAGTAGGAGAGTAAAATAGTGTGTGTGTAGAGAGAGAGAGAGATTAAAGTAAGTGAGATGTGTGCAGTGAGAAGGATAGTGTGTGTAGAGAGAGAGAGAGAGAGATTAAAGTGAGAGAGATGTGTGTATTGAGAAGGATAGTGTGTGTAGAGAGGGAGATTAAAGTAAGTGAGATGTGTGTATTGAGAAGGATAGTGTGTGTAGTGAGGAGGATAGTGTGTGTAGAGAGAGAGAGATTAAAGTAAGTGAGATGTGTGCAGTGAGAAGGATAGTGTGTGTAGAAAGAGATTACAGTAATAGAGATGTGTGTAGTGAGAGAGAGAGAGAGAGAGAGAGAGAGAGAGAGAGAGAGAGAGAGAGAGAGAGAGAGAGAGATTAAAGTAAGTAAGATGTGTGTAGTGAGAAGGATAGTGTGTGTAGACCAGCCACCAAAGCACCTGTCGTCTCAGCGTGCCATGTGGTGACTATGATGGGAGGGGAGGAGGAGGAGGAGGAGGAGAGGTGTTCACTTTCGTTGACTAAGTATAGGTCCAGTGGCGTTTCCCCAAGGCGATCCCAAAACCCAATAATACTCACAATGTGTATCAATGTTTATCTTTTTTTTTTTTCACTCTCTCTGACTGGATTAAACAAAGATCATTTAATTAAGAAGGGTGGAGAGACATGAGGGAGTGAGATGGGTTGAGGGAGAGGGTGGGGTGTGTGTGTGTGTGTGTGTGTGTGTGTGTGTGTGTGTTCCCAAGTGCTGTCACCCACAAACACACCTGCTCCACCAACCCTTCACCAACACTTGAACACCATCACTATATAACTCCTATATATGGTGGTAGTTCCAAATTTTCTTTTTTATTACTTGGCAAATTCACTTGTTCCTTTCCTGTTAATTAAGGCAGTCATTTATTGTGTGTGTGTGTGTGTGTTTTGGAGTCTACTCTATTCAAGGACCATCAGTCTCTCTCTCTCTCACACACACACACACACACACACACACACACACACACACACACACACACACACACACACACACACACACACACACACACACACACACACACACTCTCTCTCTCTCTCTCTCTCAGCCTTTATTCCTCATCTATTTTAATATATAGAAATATAATCATCATTCTATAGTCATTCTGTGTCGGGGGTATCGTCTCACTAGAGTATAGAGTAATGGATTGGCAGGAAACACTTTTTTAGTTACTCTACTTGGAGCCACACAAAACTATCGACCTATGTATGATGGGGGTGTTGCGTTTTTATGGTGCATTTTCTTTCCTTATATAGTAACTGGTATTATGATGATATGTTATTTAGCTGTTTATTTTATGTTACTGTAGCTGCTGCCGACTCACATTCATTAACTTTTCTTGTCGAAGTGAAGTACTCCTATACACCACACACATGACACTACCCCTAGTCTCCCTGCAAACCTAATATAACTCCTTCACCACATCACAACTCACACCAACCCTCCTACACCATCATGCACCTCACTTCAGCGTGTTCTCATTCCTGTTACTGTGTGTGTGTGTGTGTGTGTGTGTGTTTTCTTCTCAAAGTGCTGTCGCTATCCACCAGCTGTCTGTATACTCCTCTCTCTCTCTCTCTCTCTCTCTCTCCTTTACTCACTTTCATCTCTCTCTCTCTCCTTTACTCTCTCTCTCTCTCCTTTACTCTCTCTCTCTCTCTCTCTCTCACCTCACTTCCATCACCTCACTTCAGCGTGTTCTCATTCCTGTTAATTTTTACCCAAGTCGTCGTTCTTTTCCCGAGAGGTAACGGGGTGATGGGAGTCAAGGTCGGTAATAAGGGAGGGAGGGAGGTGATGGGGTGAAGAAATTATTCCGAAATTTCTGAGGGAACAGGGAATCCACTTCGTTTTTCTTCGTATAGAATGTGTGTGAATCTAAGTGTAGAATGTGTGTGTGAATCTTAGTGTAGAATGTGTGTGTGAATCTTAGTGTAGAATGTGTGTGTGTGTGTGTGTGTGTGTGTGTGTGTGTGTGTGTGTGTGTGTGTGTGTGTGTGTGTGAGAGAGAGAGAGAGAGAGAGAGAGAGAGAGAGAGAGAGAGAGAGAGAGAGAGAGAGAGAGAGAGAGAGAGAGAGAGAGAGAGAGAGAGAGAGAGAGAGAGAGAGAGAGAGAGAGAGAGAGAGAGAGAGAGAGAGAGAGAGTGTGAGTGTGAGTGTGTGTGTGTGTGTGTGTGTGTGTGTGTGTGTGTGTGTGTGTGTGTGTGTTTATAATATGGAGAAAATATATTATTATGCTCCCTTAATTCTTGTAATTTGTCGTGATTACAGAAATTAAATTGTGAAAAATAGGAGGGATTATGAATATTATCGCAGGGGTATAAAAAAATGCTCTAAAACTAACGTAGCCTGACCAATTATATATTTTTGTGTATCATAACCATATCTAACAAACAATTACTAACCAAGACTAAGATGGCTAATTTGGTTGTGTGTCTTAGAACAGAATAAATTTTCCCCTTGAATCATGATAAACTTTGGGCTGATAATGCAGGCAGGGCGGGGCAGGGCAGGGCTGGGAGGGGTGAGACGAGTGGCATTGTGGTTATGACTCGTTGGTTGGTTGGTTGGTTGGTGGGAGTGAAAGTATATGTCTTGTTGGACCTTTCCCGTGACACCCTCCAGCTTCCTGCCCTCATACTACCACACCCACCACCAGCCCCACTACAACTATCTTGTTTATGTAATGTTTCCCCCCCCCCTCCTGCCCATCACACCTCAATTGTCTATATTATTTCCTGCTCACCACACCTCATATCAAACACTCACTATAGTTTCTTCTTTGATTATATTCTCTCCTGCCCATCACACCTCATGGCTAACACTCACTACAGTTTCTTCTTTGTTTATATTCTCTCCTGCCCATCACACCTCATGGCTGACACTCACTACAGTTTCTTCTTTGTTTATATTCTCTCCTGCCCATCACACCTCATGGCTGACACTCACTACAGTTTCTTCTTTGTTTATATTCTCTCCTGCCCATCACACCTCATGGCTGACACTCACTACAGTTTCTTCTTTGTTTATATTCTCTCCTGCCCATCACACCTCATGGCTGACACTCACTACAGTTTCTTCTTTGTTTATATTCTCTCCTGCCCATCACACCTCATGGCTGACACTCACTACAGTTTCTTCTTTGTTTATATTCTCTCCTGCCCATCACACTTCATGTCATTCATTCATCAGATATCCAACCAGCTGCCCGTAAGCAATTGTTGGACGTTCCACTTCAAAAATCAAAGGGCCCAGTTGTGTGTCATTATTGCATCCGATATACCATTATAATATGTTTATCTTGCAATAACTGATGTTCACAAAATCATACGTCATTAGAGACATTAAGTGTGGCCCTCTTGCAGCAAAAGTTGAGAACCACTTTCCTGTTCCCCAATTATTTAATAATTGGAATCAGTTACTTCCCATAAAATTTAGGTCACTGGCCTTCCCTAACTTGCTCTTGTTTTACTAAACCATAAATTAAAAAAGTATGTGTGTGTATGTGTGTTGATGCAGGCGTGGAACAGGTGGATATACATATGCTGACTTCAGATACAGCATAAACAATGTGTCAGAACTGATAGACAGGTTGAGGGGAGACATATAATCCACAGCCACACACCTCTACCCTCTCCAACCCCACCTCACCAAACATCACCAACACACATCTGCCCTCCCCAACCCTACCACACACCTCTGCCCTCTCCAACCCTACCACACACCTCTGCCCTCCCCAACCCTACCACACACTACCAACACACCTCTACCCTCTCCAACCCCACCTCACCAAACACCACAAACACACATCTGCCCTCTCCAACCCCACCTCACCAAACACCACTAACACACCTCTACCCTCCCCAACCCTACCACAAACCACCAACACACCTCTACCCTCTCTAACCTCACCTCTCTACACACCTCTGTTCTCTTTAACCCTATCGCAAAATACAGAATATCACGGCTCAAACTCAAATGGTCTCCGAGATTCATTCCGCTGCATGGTTCGATATCCAGAGAGAGGAGGAGGATACGTATCACAACTGATTATATTACTAACACATGCAGTACCACATGCAGCATCCTACACCATTGACTCCACATTTACACAACCACACAACTTCACTTATTATTAACGCTCCCAAGGACAAAACCACAGCAAATTCCGACCGCTTGCAAACGTATTCACAGGGTGATTAATTATTTTCGGGTTATTATAATTCTTCTGATGTAAATATAAAAGGTGATACTTTAAAGGGGGTGGTAGTACAATGTTGGTAAATCTGGAGCAACTGATTCCTCCAAACAATTCAGAGAAACAGTCCAAGCACCAATAATTTTGCTAACCTGTTCTGTTCCTTGGCATAATTTGGAGGAATCAATCACGACACTCCAATGTACCAAAAGAATACTCTCCCCTTAAGTGGTCACACATCTATTAATTAAACTATACCCCTTCCCCTACACAAACAGACTCCAACACCACCACCACAGGGAACAACAACAACAACAACAACAACAACACTGGGATGAGATATATGCAAGTTGGGTACTATATCATATTATATTATATTACTTCATATTACAATGCCTTCGACACGAGAACAAAGACGCACTAAACTCCTTTGTGTGTTAATAGGGTTTTTCTTGGGGACGGATGATGATGAAGGATATACGGTTCATCTTATTTTAACGGGGTTATAATTTTGTTGACATGCAGTTAATTGGAAGACTGACTGACTATTTCTTCAAACTATACTACATAAACATATACGTCACTAGTAAACAGTTTGGTGAAATGAGTAGCCCTTCAAATTCGTCCACAACAGATGACATACATCCCCAAAAAGATTCATCAGTTCAGTGAAATGAATCTAAGGAGGTCTCTCTCTCAATTATCTGCATACATACTTTTTCAATGGGTCACTCTAGGGTTAATTGTAAGTGTTCCGAGGAAAATATAATAGTATGGTGTGTTGCTGAGAGTTGGGCGTGTCGGTGGGTTGACGGATAGTGAGGGCGTGGGACAAGAGGTGCATGATGAGGTGGCCAGTGTTATTAGCAAAGTTGAAAACAAAAAAGTGTAGAAAGTCGCCATACTTGAAACATAAATGACTTTCACAGTGACAAAGACTTTTCCTGCTTTGCTAATTTCCATACAGAGAACACGATGGACATTCACTTTTAAACCTCTCTCTTTCAAAATATATAGAGTACG
>JAWQEG010002305.1:0-17500 GCA_033782935.1 Petrolisthes cinctipes
CTCTCTCTCTCTCTCACACACACACACGCTCTCTCTCTCTCTCTCTCTCTCTCTCTCTCACACACTTACAGATAATGAAGGATGGTGTAGCACATGAGTGGAGTAGGAGTAGTGGTCAAGGAGTGGGTGTGGTCTGACAAGATTGATATGTTGACGAAGGGTATATGTCAGTGCTGGATTTGGTTAGGTTAAGGTTAGGTTAGGTTAGGTTAAGGTTAGGTTAGGTTAGGTTAGGTTAGGTTAGTGAATGTGCGGGAGTAGGGGGACAGGCTTGGGGGGGGGGCGGGTAGGGGGACAGGCTTTCTACCCACCCAAAGCCTGCCCCCCTATTCCTGCACCCCCCTAACCCCCCCCCCAAGCCTGTCCCCCTACTCTCGCACCCCCCTAACCCCCCCCTCAAGCCTGTCCCCCTACTCCCGCACCCCCCTAACCCCCCCCCCCAAGCCTGTCCCCTATTCCCGCACCCCCCTAACCCCCCCCCAAGCCTGTCCCCCTAACCCCTCCCTCAAGCCTGTCCCCCTACTCCCGCACCCCCCTAACGCCCCCCCTCAAGCCTGTCCCCCTACCCCCGCACCCCCTTAAGGACAGATGAAATGCAATAGACTATATAGTATTAGCATTATTATCTAAGGTGTTCTTCTTTTTATTACACTAGTTTAGTTTTTTGTGTTTTTAAGGGAGTTTTGAATGTTGTAGGAGATTCATATAGGGTTCATTTTAAAGCTAATTAAATTCTCTACATAATAAACCCATCAGAAAGGTTCTATCTTATCTGTAAAGGGTTCAAAAAAGGGGTTTAATCATCGGGTCCATGAAATTAGAGTTGAAACTTTTTCTTACACTAGTTTAGTTTTTTGTTTTTTTAAGGGAGTTTTAAATGTTTTAGGTGATTCATATAGGATTCATTTTAAAGCCAATTAAATTATCTACATAATAAACTAATCAGAAAGGTTCTATCTTATCTGTAAGTGATTCAAAAAGGGGTTCAAATTGGTTCGAATATTACTTTTTTGTTATACTAGTTTAGTTTTTTGTTTATTTAAGAGAGTTCTAAATATTGTAGGAGGTTTATATAGAATTCATTTTAAAGCTAATTAAATTCTCCAGATGGGGGTTTAATCGGCATTTCTCTATCTTATCTGTAAGGGGTACAAAAAAAGGTTCAAAATCGATTCAAAACTATTTTTTTTCTTATACTAGTTTAATTTTTGCCTTTTTTTAAGAGGATTTTAAATGTTGTAGGGGGTTCATATAGGGTTCATTTTAAAGTCAATTAAATTCCCTACACAATAAACTCATCAGCAAGGTTCTATCGTATCGTTAAAGGGTTTAAAAAAGGGGTTTAATCATCGGGTCCATGAAATAGGTTCGAAACTTTTTCTTACACTAGTTTAGTTTTTGGATTTTTTAAAAAAGTTCTAATTATCATAGGAGGTTCACCTAGGGTTCATTTTAAAGCCAATTAAATTTCCTACACAATAAACCCTTCGGGAATGTTCTATCTATTGTGCAAGTGGTTCAAAAATGGTTTCAAGATCGATTCGAATCAAATGGTTTTGTTACACTAGTTTAGTTTTAGATTGAGTGCGTTTATAGAGTAGCGAGGGAGATGGAAATGCACTCAAATTGTAACACACTCTAAAATGCACTCAAATTGTAGGTAAAGTGATTGTGTGTGTGAGAGAGAAATTTTTTAAAGACAGTAATAATAAGAATATTTAAATAAAAATAATAATAATAATAATAATTAAATAAATATAATAATAATAATAATCAAATAAAAATAATAACAATAATTAAATAAAAATAATAATAATAATAATTAAATATCTAAAAAAAAAAAAAAAAAAAAAAAAAAATAATAATAATAATTAAATAAAAATAATAATATTTAAATAAAAATAATTATAATAATAATAATACAGTGTTGCCAGATGCTTGTCTCCTGGAAATAAAATAAAATGCAGTGTTGCCAAGTAAATAATAATAATAATAATAAAACATTCCATAAATTTATACATATATATATATAAGTAATTTACATATTAATATTTACAATTTATATTTACATGATTATTTTTATAAGAAAATTTACATATTAATATTTACAATTTATATATATATATATTTACATTGAGAATTTACATAGAATTTACATAGGTATAATTTACATATTATTTACAAGAATTTACATTTCAGAATTTACATAGAATTTACATATTAATTACAAGAATTTACATTATTTGCAAAATTTACATTAAGAATTTACATATTGTTTACAAGAATTTACATTAAAGATTTACAGATTAATTTACACAGGCATAATTTACTTATTTACATTATTAATTTGCATATTTATGTAAATTTACATGAATTTACATAAAAAAAATTACATATAATTTATATGAGGTTGTATTTACATTAAGAATTTACATGAATTTACAAAGAATTTACATAGAATTTTTATGAATATTTTCAAAGAAATTACAAGGGATTTATATGAGTAATTTACATTAATTTATAAGTGATTTATATAGGTATAATATACATTAATTTATAAGAAATTTACATAGAATTTACATTATTATTTACAAAGAATTTACATATATACATTCCTGAGATTTACATTAATTTACATAATATTTACATTAAGAATTTCTATGAATTTATATAAGAGGTTGTGTTTACATAAATAATAGATTTTTAAATAATAATAATAATTTGTTTTATTTTTGTGTATGTATGTTTGTATGTATGTATGTAAATTAATAATAAAATTTTAATATTATTTATTTATTTATTAAAAGTTTCAATTTTCATAATAGAATAAAATAGTTTCCCCTAAATAAATAATATAAAATAGTCAGCCTTAAAAATAAAAATATAAACGTTTTCTATGATACGTATGTAAATTAAATTAGTTTCCCTAATTATATAAAAGGGAAATAGTTTCACATAAAAAATTAAAATAGTTTCCCTTAAAAATAAAATATAATAGTTACCCTTAATATTAATAAAACAAATAACGTTTTCTATGATAGAAAATACCTGTGTAAATTTAAATAGTTGTCCTTTAAAACTAAAATAAAATAGACTTCCTATTAATAACTCATAATAAATACGTTTTCTATAAAACAATCATCAAAGAGAACCAAACAGTATAAATAAAATCTACGGGAATTTTTGGCCAGACTTACAAAAAAAAAAAAAAAAAATAGCAAATTTTAGCCTCGGGGCAAATTTTTCGTCAAAAATTTCCATAAAAGTCTACGGGAATTTCAATAAACTCTACGGGATTTGCACGCCACCCAAAACTGCCCCTTAACTTTTTATAATAGTTTCTCCTTAAATAGTTAAAAGTTTCTTTGATAGTACTTGTTGGTTTTCTATGATGCTATAATTTTAGGGTATACTATTATTTTTTTTATAATTCATTTTTCACCAAAAATTTGCCGTAAAAGTCTACCGGAATTTCAATATTGCACGCCACCCAAAACAGGCCCTTAACTTTTTATAATAGTTTCCCCTTTTTTATTAACGTTTTCTTTCGTTGTAGTAAGAACTGGTTTTCTATGGTGTCTTATTTAGAGGGTAGACTATTTTATTTTTATTATTATTTTTTTTAGCTTACGATTTGCTGGTAAATAAGTATTCAATTATTTTCATTATTTTATTTTTATTTCCATACATATTTTTATTTATATACATACATACATACATACATACATACATAGGGTCATAATGAAAGGATAATAATTTATATATTATTTGTATTATTATTATTATTATTATTATTATTATTATTTGGATATATAAATTTTTAATACATATAATATTACATAAAGAATAAATAATATTAAAATAATTAAAATAATAATAATAATAATAATAATAATAATAATAATAAGGAAATTATATAGAAAATAAATATAGAAATTTTAATAAAAAAAAAAAAAATATTAATAAAAAATTATATAAATACAAATTATACAGAAAAAAAAATACAGAAAATTATGTATTAAATCATACATAATAAAAATAAAGATACATAAATTAATATATACATAATTTTTTAATACATAAATTAATACTGTAATTATACATACATACATATCTATACATAAATAATTCATAATACATAATTCATAAATATACATAACACTGTATTTAATTATACATGCATACATGGATATCTTTGGTATTAATATACATACATACATCTATACATCTATACATATACATACATACATACATATCTTTGGCATTAATATACATACATATTCATACATACATACATACATCTATACATATATACGTACATATCTTTGGCACTAATATACACATTCATACACATACATAAAAACATACATACATATCTTTGTCATTAATACATATATTCATACATACACATACATATACCACACACATACATAAACATACATATATACACACACACACATACATAAACATACATATACAAACACCCATACATAAACATACATATACAAACACACATACATAAACATACATATACAAACACACATACATAAACATACATATACATACACACATACTTAAACATACACACATACATATACATACACACATAAAACACACATAAAAACATACATACAAACATACATATCCTTGGCAATAATTCATATACATACATAAATATACATATTACATAAATAATACTGTATTTATTTATACATATAAATAATATTCATAATACATAATTTATTTAATACATAAATATACATACATACATATTATCTTTTGCACTAATATACACAAACACACACATACATACATACACCAGTGTTTCCACTTTAGGGTAAAATACCCCATTTTAGGGGAATTGGACCCTTGTTAGGGTAAAACCTAGGGTAATGCTAAAAAAGGCAAAATCTAGGGGAATTGGAGAATTTTTGGGATATATTTCCTATTTTCTAGGGGATTTTGATAATTTACATAGCAGTTTCAATCTTGGTTTGAAGATGGGAGAAGTGGAATATTTGTACAAGGGAAGTAGTAGAGTTCACATTAAAATGGGGATATGCAGTAATTTTCTTTCACTATTTTATTTATTATTTATTTTTATTATTTATTTATTTTTATTATTATTATTATTATTATTATTTTGTGTGTGTGAGAGGCAAATTCAAATTGCAACAGCCTGCCGTGCCAGAGCAGCCAGAGTCAGTGAGTGCAGACGCAGTACAGTGTGTGAGGATCGGTCAGCGGATGGCGGCCTGGAATATTTAGTTATTTACACGTGAACGCTACTTGTCCTCAGACGACTGAATCTGTGGGAAAGCCGATAGTGTTTGTGTCAGCTTTATTCAGGTAAATAATTATAATTAGCACTTTGTAATATATCAATAAGGTCGAAAACAAATAGTGAATTTACCACTTCCATTAAATATTTTGAAATTTTTTGATACTCAGTAATATACAGTGATAATATTCATTCACAGACAACGTCACTATCAGTTCTAAATGCTCTATAATGTGTTAAAATATATAAATTCGCCGTAGGATACCAGTACCATGATGGTGCAGGGATGAAAACCGAGACATAAGTGAATTTAAGTGCTTTGCTCCAAATTGCCAATATCTGGCCCAGTATCTAACGTTACATTATGAAGCCTTAATTCTTGATCATTGTTTTCCTATCCAAAATCTAACCAAAACATACCTATTTTTCTGTAATAACAAGCAAATCTAATTTCAGTGCAGGGTACTGCTTATAATTACACTGTACTGGTAGTTTTTTCCCTAATCATATCAATTTTTGTACTGGTAACGTGCCTTTGATTCAGACCCTAAGACATCAGAGTCTCCCTAAGTTCTCAGGATGGTTAAAAAAATCTCCAAGATCAACATCTCTTAGGCATCTAGCATATTGCAGTATATGTAACTCAGACATTCAATGTAGCAAATCAGACATTATGAGACACTCATCCAGTCAGAGGTACAAAAATCTTTCATTGCAGCATGCAAATAATTCATCTCTCGCCAGCTTCATATTCAGTAATGATACATTAGACAAGTCTGCCAAGAAAATTGAACTGAAACTTTGTGCTTTCTTAGCGGAAAATTACCTACCTATTTCATTGTGTGAACCCTTGTTGTTGTTGTTGTTGTTGTTGTTGTTGTTGTTGTTAACAAATTTATTTCCTAATCAAAATGCCCTGAAACATGTCTGTCTGGGAAAACAAAGGGCATCAAATGTCATCCGTCAGGTCTTTGGGATACACACACACATACACACTCCGATACATATACACACACACACACATACACACTACAATACATATACACACACACACATACACACTCCGATACATATACACACACACACACACACACTCCGATACACACACACACACACACATACACACTCCGATACACACTCACAAATACACACTCCGATATACACACACACACATACACACTCCGATATACACACACACACATACACACTCCGATATACACACACACACGCTGTTGCTGTTGTTGTTGTTTTTGAGGGTTTACAGCATATAGGAAATGTAAGACTATGTAACTGCAATACAACATTATTATTATTATTATTATTATTATTAGGTTTGTTGTTTTGTAATGTAAGACTATGTAACTGTAAAACAACATTATTATTATTATTATTATTATTATTATTTGGTTTGTTTTGTTATTGTAAGACTATGTAACTACAATACAACATTATTATTATTATTATTAGGTTTGTTGTTTTGTAATGTAAGACTACGTAACTACAATACAACATTATTATTACGGTTATGCTTCCACAATCACCCAGTTTGCGCAGGTATGATTGATAATGTATGGAGGCCTTTAGAATGTAAATATAAAGCACTTGAAGGAGATTAAAAAAAAAAAAAAAAAACAATTGATTATTATCCACCCACACACACACCACGTACGGTTATGCTTCCACAATCACCCAGTTTGCGCAGGTATGATTGGCAGTCTATGGAGGCCTTTAGAATGTAATTATAAAGCACTGGCAGGAAATTAAGAAAAAAAAAAAAGACAATTGATGATTATCCTGCCTGATCACAGGTGCCCGGGCCTCAACAAGTGAAGTGACTGACTGACTGACCCAGTGTTGCCAGGCCTACATCCTTGACAAAATTTCCCTAACTTCACAAGGCAGCAGTAGAAGAATATCCTTTTTTTTTTTTTGCCTCAATAATTCTTTTTTCCTGTTTAGTTACTCTTGAATATCGACGGTAATTTTGGTATTTTATCGACAGGTGGAAATGTCCCTGTTTATTCTTGAACATTCTTTATATAATTTCCCTTTGTTGTGAAAGGCATTGAGGCTTTTTATGCAGATGCAAAAGCATGTGTACGGGTAGAGGGTGATCTAAGTGAGAGTTTTAATATTAGTGTAGGGCTGAGACAGGGGTGTGTTATGTCACCATGGCTGTTCAATATATATATGGATGGTTGTATGAGAGAGGTGAAAGCCAAAGTGAATGGTCTGGGGGTGAAGTTGAGGTTGAATGAAGCAAATTGGTCCCTGGTGGCAAGTTTGTTTGCGGATGACACTGTGCTGATGGCTGAGAGTGAAAGGAATTTACAGAGAGTGGTGGACGAATTTCAGTCTGTGTGTAAACGAAGGAAATTGAAGGTGAATGTGGGTAAAAGTAAAGTGATGGTATTTGAAAGAGCAGAAACTGAAGTGATTGACTTTGCTACACCTTACAGAGTGGCTGTACCAACTGGGACGAAGTGTGAGATAACTCTGAGGGGTGAGAGGATGGAGGAAGTGAAGGAGTTTAAGTACCTGGGTACAGTTATGTGTAAACATGGAAGTATGGAAGGAGAAATTAGGGAGAGAGCAGTGAAGGGTAGACAGGTCATAGGATTACTGGGGAGGATTATGAAGGGTAGAAGTGTGAGTATGGAAGTGAAAAGGGGACTACGAAATAGTATAATCCTGCCAACACTGACATATGCGTCGGAGACATGGACATGGAATAGACCGCATCAGTCTAGAATAGGTGCTGTGGAAATGAGTTACTTGAGAGGAGCATGTGGACTTACTAGATGGGATGGAGAAAGTAATGAGAGTGTATATGAGAGATGTGGTATGAGTGAGAAGGCAATTGGTATTGAGTGTGGAGTGGTTGAGAGAGTGAAACGTAATACATTGAGATGGTATGGACATGTGGAGAGAATGCAAGGCGAGGAATTTGTAAAGAAGGTGTATGGAAGTGAAGTTGTAGGACCTGGTGTGAGAGGCAGACCTCCGGTTAGATGGCAGAACAGAGTGGAAGAGTATGTAAAGGAGAGAAACATGAGGGGCAGAGGAGGGCTTGAACAAGTAAGGAGGGAGTGTTGGAACAGGGAGAACTGGAGACACTTCTGCCGTGGCCACCCCCTTGAGGGGAGTTCCCGGAGGGAACGAGGCGTCGGAGCTATAGATAGATAGATAGTGGACTTCTCTTTGTTGTGGTACAATTAAACGAGTCTTCCCCATCAGCTGTTTAGATTTCTACGTCACAGTGCATGTCTGATCATATTTTATTTTTATTATTATTATTATTATGTTATTATTATTATGTTATTTATTATTATGTTATTTATTATTATTATGTTATTATTATGTTATTTA
Source organism: Petrolisthes cinctipes (assembly GCA_033782935.1). Classification (NCBI taxonomy): domain Eukaryota; kingdom Metazoa; phylum Arthropoda; class Malacostraca; order Decapoda; family Porcellanidae; genus Petrolisthes; species Petrolisthes cinctipes. The sequence goes on from JAWQEG010002305.1 coordinate 8,651, forward strand.
TTATTATGTTATTATGTTATTATTAAGTTATTACCCTCCACACTCACACGTATAGAATAATTATTGACCTCAAGGTTTTTACGATAATTATTACACAGTACATTAACAAATATTTAGATTCTTTATATATATATATATATATATATATATATATATATATATATATATATATATATATATATATATATATATATATATATATATATATATATATATATATATATATATATATATATATATATATATAAGGGGAGATTCTTTAATTTGAAGGTGATTGAATTGGAAGCTAGGTGTCTGATTCCTCCAAACTCTACTACGAAACAGATCCCCTATTGAATTAAGCCTCAAACACTATTAACAAAAAAATAAGGTAAAGGTACAGAAGTGGACCTTACTGTATAATAGATATTTTACTGTCATTACCCACTATTTTGGACCATTCTAAGACACTTTTCATCTATGGTTTTTCTTCCTCAAATGCCCCGTTTCCAAGATAGGGCATATTCAAATGGGGCATTTTGAAATTAGCCTGACCTTACCTGACCTGACCTAACCTAACCTAGACCGCATCAGACTACCGGGACCTAACCTGGGCAAACTACCGGGACCTAACCTGGGCAAACTACCGGGAAATAATTGTGATAAAGTACAATAAATGACAGGGGTAAAATACTAGGACCCAGCCGGATCTGGCAACACTGCTGCAGTAAGGTCCACTTCTGTACTAAAACCAAAAATAATTATGTAGATGGTGAGGTGAATAATGCAATCCTATGAACAAGTCCAAATTTAACTCTGAGGTGAATAATTATATATACAGGGTCCACTTTTTTTTACCTTCCCTCGTCACCACCCACTACACAGTTCACCCGTCACCACCCACTACACAGTTCACCCACCTACCCACCACCACCAACCCGTCCACCCACCTAACCACCACCCAGCCCACCCACCTAACCACCCACCACCAACCCGTCCACCCACCTACCCACCACCCAGTCCTTGCCCACCTACCCACCACCACCAACCAGCCCACCCACCTAACCCCCCACCAACCCATCCGCCCACACACCTAACCACCCAAATTGAGAGAGATATATAACCATGTCCTGAATATAAATAACAAATAACTGATATGAGAGGGTTATTTAGTTCATCAGTATACTGTATTTTATTTTTATATTATTTATTTATTTATTTTTTTCCTCTAATTTTTTCTTATTTTAATTTATTATATTTTATTTTTCCCCCGATTTTTTTTTCTTTTTCTTTTTTTTCCCTGATTTTAATTCATCTTATGTTTATTTTTATATATTATTTTTTGCCTAATTTTATTTTATTTATTTCCTCACTCAGCTTTGACGCAGGATTTAGAGATGGAAGGAAATTTTGGATTATGAGAGGATATATTATATGTATATATATATATATTTTTTTTTACATTTATTTTATACGATAAGATGTGATTCACATAATTATTTCTCTCTCCCCCTCAACTTTGACGCAAGATTGAGTAATAAAGGATATATTATATACATATTTTTTACATATATTCTATTCCACGATGTGTGATTGATTAATTTAAGGATGAAAAAGACCGGCCTAGGCCTGAAAGACTTTGTAACACGAAGGAGGTGATAGATAGAGAGATGGGACAGTAAACACCAAGGAAATAGAAGGAAAGGAGGGACAGTAAACACCAAGGAAATAGAAGGAAAGGAGGGACAGTAAACACCAAGGAAATAGAAGGAAAGGAGGGAGAGTAAACACCAAGGAAATAGAAGGAAAGGAGGGACAGTAAACACCAAGGAAATAGAAGGAAAGGAGGGACAGTAAACACCAAGGAAATAGAAGGAAAGGAGGGACAGTAAACACCAAGGAAATAGAAGGAAAGGAGGGACAGTAAACACCAAGGAAATAGAAGGAAAGGAGGGACAATAAACACCAAGGAAATAGATTCAGATTCAGATACTTTATTCCATTATGAACAATGGTTATTCTTTACATACTTAAGTACAATAATTCAATCTCTACTATTCTGATTAATAATTATAATTAAATTTGATATTATAACAATATAAGTCCAATAAAATATAAACTACTATAATAACACTAATATCTAAATGAGACAAAATTAAAATTGTAAAAGCCTAAAATAAAAAATATTAAAAACTATAAAATAATTTTAAAAGGAGAGGCTTACGTAATGCATATAATAGGCCTAGAGATAAACATCATTAATTTGTGGACAGGATTAAAATACAAACATTATGTTAGACCTGAAACTCATCACATAATAGATAATTTTTCAATAATCTTTTTAATTGAACTAAGTTGGTGCTTTCCTTTACATGTGTGGACAATTTATTCCAATTATTACTGTGATGGATCTGCCCCCACTATCATTGAAGGTTCTCGGCACGTATAATAAGCGTTCTTGTCGTGTGTTAGTGCTAAAATTTCTCATTTCTCTAACTTCTGGGAAGTAAAAAAGTAAATTCAAAGGTTCCCCCATAGTTATTTTGAAAGTTATGATACATTGGTTAAAGATATATTTCTTTTGTACTGTTAACCATTGTAGTTCCTTGAGAATAGGTGTTATATGGTCAAATTTTGATAATCCTCCATAGGCGACTCTAGCTGCAAAATTTTGGAGTTTCTGGATGCGGCATAATTGTGTGGCATTTGTGGTGCCCCAAACAGTTAGTCCATAATTCATGTGACTTAAAGCTAGAGTTTGTACTGCAATTAATCTAGACTCCTTACTGAGAGCATCTTGAATTCTGTTTATGTACATGAGTATGCCAGATACTTTTTTGCTCATTTCAGTAATGTGGTCATCAAATAGCATATGTCTATCAAAATATATTCCTAGGTTTTTTACCCTTGAGCTTGGCTGAATAGAGGCCTCATCAACCTTAATTGTAATGTCACCGGGTATTTTGGAAATAAGGGCTCTGGTGCCCACAAAGATACATTGTGTCTTTTGAGGATTCAGTAGATGACCATTCTTATTAAAATAATGTTTGATTTTTGTAAATGTTCGTTCTGTTCTACTTATTAATTCAGGCAATCTACTAACGCTTCCGGTTTCAATGAACTGGGTGTCATCTGCGTACTGTACAAGAAAGCAGTCATTCACTTTGTCTGAGAGATCATAGACGAATATATTGAATAAAATTGGTCCTAAAACTGACCCTTGGGGTACACCAAAAGAAACCGGTAAAGGGGAAGATACCACGTTCTTTATGCGCAATGATTAAACCCTGTTACGCAAATAGTCATCAAACCAAAATCTATCAATGCCCAACTGGGTACATTTAGTGAGCAGCATATCGTGGTGAACACTATCGAAGGCCTTAGACAGATCACAGAGAGTTAGAAGACATATTTCCCTTTTATCCATTGTGTTATAATTTTTTTGGCATACTTGTAGTAGGGCTGTTTCGGTAGACAGGTTAGGTCTGAACCCATGTTGGGTAATGCTACAGAGGGAGTTACGTTCAATGTACTGAGTCAGCTGATTGGCAACGATCTTCTCCAATATCTTAGAAAACACTGGGAGCAGCGAGACAGGTCTATAGTTGCTACATTCCTTTTGATCCCCATTCTTTAAGAGTGGTGTAACAACGGCGTGTTTCCATGTAGCCGGAAATGTGCCTGTTACAATGGAGGTGTTTATGATGCAGGTTAGGTAAGGGATAATTACTGGTAGAGCATCCTTGATAAATCTGAGGGAAATTTCATCCGAGCCATATGATTTAGATTCGTTTAAGTGTTTTATGGTCAGGATAATAGTATTGCTGTCGACAGGCTGAGGTCGAAAAGTGTTGATAGTGTTGCTGTGTTCATGGTGAGGTTTATGGTAGGGATCATGTGGGGGTTCGTGGAAAGGTTCATGGTGGGGTTCATGGGGGAGTACATGGCGGGGCCTGTCTTCGTTTTCTATTATTTCTCCCTGAGTTTGATCAAAAGCCTTTTTTCCTACGTTTGCGAAGAAATTATTAAACTCTTCCACTTTAATATGAATATCATCTTCGTAAATGTTGCCAGACTTCTGTTTTGTACAAGGAATTACTTCTTTTAATAGTTTCCATACAGCTGTTGTTTTACCTCTACAGCTATTGAACTCCTTATTATAATGCTCCTTTTTTGCAGTATCTATAGTTGCTTTGACTTTTTTCTTTAACATTTTATATTCCTGTTGTAAAATTAGGCTATGTCTGTCTTGTTTTAAAGCTTTTTGTTTAGTGTCCCTTACATTCATCAATTGTAGAATTTCTGGTGTTAACCATGGAGCAGGAGGCCTTTGTAACTCTCTGTTAACAATTGGAGCACAGACCCCGAGACATGAGCGTAATGTGTTGGTGAGGATATTATTTTGCGCATTGACATCATCTGTGTCAAAAATTACTCTTAGGTTATTTGTTTCATTCACGATCATGTCCCGAAAGGCGTCTGGCGAATAATTTCTCATCATAAGGTTTGTTACAACAATTGGTTGATTCTTCGGCTTACGCAAGTTGACACAAATAGAAATTAGGTCATGATCTGCTATCGGACATGGGTATACATCCGATGCAATGATTGAGTCTGGCGTGTTAGTTATAATGACATCAAGTAGTGTTGCACTATCATTAGTCACTCGGGTAGGTTTTGATATTATTTGTGTTAATTTGGCGTTAATTATGATTTTCTTGAGCTTACATTTAGCACTTAGAAAATTGTCATTCAAGTCACCAAGCATATAAAATACTTTCTTACGAAGGCACATTGTTCTCAGAATGTCCTGTATATAATCAAAAGATTCCTGTGATGCCTTGGGGTGGCGGTACACGCATCCTATTATCACTGAGGGCAGTTTTCTGTGCTGTATTGTCACCCACACATCCTCAACACCTGCTGCTCTCATACTTGTAGTTTCAGTGTGTGTGGTGAGAGGAGTAACACTCAGATAATCACGAACATATATACACACTCCGCCACCGCGTCCTTTATCACATCGAAATACATTAAACTGAGGAATACTAATAAATTGGTCTACAATATTAGGAGGAAGCCATGATTCACTAACACAAAGTACATCTATATTTCTTTCCTTAACCAACATTTCAATTTCTGTCATATTTCCCAAAAGACTTTGTGCGTTAATATGTTCTATTTTTAGATAATCATTTCCACCATTTTTACCATTTAGCATCTCTTTGGCATTATCTTCTTTGCCAAGTTCCTATGGATTATTATATTGGCATAAGCGGCTCTTATGACCCATCTGATGACAAGTTTGACACTGTAGCCTATGGTCAAACCTACACTGAGTTTGTCTGTGGTTGAATTCGCCACAATTAAAGCAGCCTTGGCGAATTCGGTGTTGCTTGAGATGCTCACTTTGGTTGTTGGAGGCTGTATGTGTAAAATTTCTTATGTACCTGCTTGAATTATGCATCTCATGTCTGTTGTATGTAGGGGTGGTGTATCTGTTGTATGTATTATATGTAGGGCTAGTGGTCTGTCCCGCTCCTTCATCCCAACTCCGCCGTACTGTTTCGTTGTATCGGGGCCTCGTGCCTGGGTGTGGGCGTACAGGACTCCGCGGGGGACTGGGGATTCTTGGCTGTCTAGGTATATCATGACCAGTGTAGGTTGTAGTTTGAGGTGGGAGGTGGTAGGCAGTCATTTGAGCGTAATTAAGTTGAGGGTAAGGATAGGGGTCCGTACCGGGAGGGGGTTGTAGGAAACTACTATGAGCAGTCGTAACTGGTGCATGATGCATGGAATGCAGGGGACTGGAAGGTAACAATGGGGGAGGAGGGTGGTTGGGGGTTACGCCACGGGATGTAGAGGGAGGAGAGGGGGGTGAACTATTTCGAGGAGGAGGGTGGTTGGTATTATTGGGTAGATGATGTGTGTATGTTTTTTGTTTCTGGAAGACATCTTTGGTTTGAGTTACATTATGAGACATGATAGAGTTTCTTTTGACTGTATTCCAGTCTGTGCAGAGATGAAAATTTGGACATTGATTATTTAAAACGTCCAATAGCTTTATAGCACCTAGTCTGTTTAACAAAATAGATCCATTGCCCTTTACTTTATCAAAACATAAATCGTCAAGTTCGCCGGTGCCAAGTTTAAATGTAGGAACTGTTCTTATAATTTTCACACCATTTGTTTCACACCATTTTTCAAGGTGTCCATTATATTCGCTTATCTTAGTTTGTATTTCTTCCGACTTTGGTATCGGCACAACTTCACAAACGTAAATCTTCATTTCTGCATTTTTCTCTTTAAGGTCGCTAATTAAGGAACCTAAATTATCTAAAATTATTTCGGGAGCAACATTATTAAGAATATCACACACACCGCCGTATATCATGCACTCAGAAGGACTACGGGTGAGCTTCTCACTCACCCAGCTTCTGAGCAGGTCCATGTTTGCTTCAGTGATGGTCCTTACCGAGCAGGTGTCTGCCAGATCGGAGCGAATGACTCCTCGTAGGTTACTATCCCCGAGCAGAAGACAGTGAGTTGGGGATGGAGGACCCGCTACATTAACGCAATCCCTACTGCTCTTGTTAGCTTGCTGCTCCAGTTCGCTGACTCGTTGTTGTAGGGTTTCAATAATTGAGTAAGCCACCTTAATTTCTGTGCTAAGATATTCGATCTCCAGATCCTTAGTTTCCAGCTTCGTCTTGATTGATGCAATGTCCTTTCACACATTAATCAGTTCTTCAACATTTTGTGTCACCAACTTTGGTATGTCTAAGGGTGTGGAAACTGTGTTCGTGATGACGGGAGATGCGGAAGCTTGTCCCTGGTTGCTAGTTGGTGGTGGAGGGGTGGCCAGTCCCTGGTCGCCAGGTGATGGAGGGGTGGCCGGTCCCTGGTTGCCAGGTGGTGGAGGGGTGGCCGGTCCCTGGTCGCCAGGTGGTGGAGGGGTGGTTAGTACCTGGTCGCCAGGTGGTGCAGGGGTGGCCGGTCCCTGGTCGCCAGGTGGTGCAGGTGCAGGGGCGGCTGGTCCCTGGTCGCCAGATGGTAGAGTGGCTGTTGGTCCCCGGTCATCAGATGGTGGAGGGGCGGCTGGCCCTAGGTCGTCAGGTGGTGGGGGCGATGTTTCCCTGTCGTCAGATGATGTAGATGTGGTTCCCAGGTCGCCAAATGGTGATGCTGGGTCAGGATGGTCTTGTACTTGAAGGACTGGTTGACTTTTTTGAAGAATCATATTAATGAGCTCGTCCTTAGTCACCCATACTTTTGATATGCCCATTTCGCGGCATCTTTTTTGGAGGTCTGGCTTGTGGAAATTTTTCTCTAAATATTCTCTAGTTGGGAACTGTAATGAGGGTTCAATGCCGTGAGGCGCCAATGGGTTGTGGTGCACCTGCGCGGTGGCTGTAGGAGGGTTGCTTGGACCATTTTTCTCTCTCTCTCTTTAGGTAATGGGCTTATTTATCAGGGTTAAGTTTGGTGGTATATTTAGTATGTGGACGTATTGGCAGGTGGTGGTTGAGTAAAGATATTTCAAGATCTCTGCTTTGTGTTACCATAGCAACTGCGTCAGTATCGACTGCGCATGAGCAGAAAACGGCTCAAAAGTCGAGGGTGTATTTTGCAGTAAGGCTCAATATTTCATCCTTAAAATACGTCTAAATTCAAAACCCTCATCACAACTTTCTTAGCACCACTAATTCTCTGGTTGTTCACACACCTGTGGGTCCTCTAGAAAACACCCGTAGCCTTCTGCTGTCGTTAAAATTGTAGTTTATAGCAGGTCCACCACCACACTGTTGTTTACACCCTGTCAGCCATGACAGAGAGAAGGAAAGGAGGGACAGTAAACACCAAGTAAATAGAAGGAAAGGAGAGACAGTTAACACCAAGGAAATAGAAGGAAAGGAGGGACAGTAAACAACAAGGAAATAAAAGGAAAGGAGGGAGAGTAAACACCAAGGAAATAGAAGGAAAGGATGGAGAGTAAACACCAAGGAAATAGAAGGAAAGGAGGGACAGTAAACACCAAGGAAATAGAAGGAAAGGAGGGACAGTAAACACCAAGGAAATAGAAGGAAAGGAGGCACAGTAAACACCAAGGAAATAGAAGGAAAGGAGGGACAGTAAACACCAAGTAAATAGAAGGAAAGGAGGGACAGTAAACACCAAGGAAATAGAAGGAAAGGAGGGACAGTAAACAGCAAGGAAATAAAAGGAAAGGAGGGAGAGTAAACACCAAGGAAATAGAAGGAAAGGATGGACAGTAAACACCAAGGAAATAGAAGGAAAGGAGGGACAGTAAACACCAAGGAAATAGAAGGAAAGGAGGGACAGTAAACACCAAGGAAATAGAAGGAAAAGAGGGACAGTAAACACCAAGGAAATAGAAGGAAAGGAGGGACAGTAAACACCAAGGAAATAGAAGGAAAGGAGGGACAGTAAACACCAAGGAAATAAAAGGAAAGGAGGGAGAGTAAACACCAAGGAAATAGAAGGAAAGGAGGGATAGTAAACACCAAGGAAATAGAAGGAAAGGAGGGACAGTAAACACCAAGGAAATAGAAGGAAAGGAGGGACAGTAAACACCAAGGAAATAGAAGGAAAGGAGGGACAGTAAACACCAAGGAAATAGAAGGAAAGGAGGGACAGTAAACACCAAGGAAATAGAAGGAAAGGAGGGACAGTAAACACCAAGGATATAGAAGGAAAGGAGGGACAGTAAACACCAAGGAAATAGAAGGAAAGGAGGGACAGTAAACACCAAGGAAATAGAAGGAAAGGAGGGACAGTAAACACCAAGGAAATAGAAGGAAAGGAGGGACAGTAAACACCAAGGATATAGAAGGAAAGGAGCCACAGTAA